>JARHVA010001234.1:3067500-3287500 GCA_037957365.1 Torreya grandis | reverse complement strand
AAACATCATACATAGTAAGTGTAAACATCTATAAAACCAATACTAAAATAGAATTAAATATAATCAACTAAAAATAAATAAATACTATGTGTGTAAGTGTTTTCTTATCACTCTATCTACCACCATCTATCATGATCTACCACCATCTCTCATAAGATGCTCTCCCTTAAGATCCCAGTGTGAGGGAATGAGTGGAATATCTTATGTCCACATCAACTGGGATAAAATGATAGTTAATCCATTATTAATACATTAAAAAAAACCATTGTGTCATAATATAAATATATAAATAGTCAATCTAGTCATCTATTTTTTGTAACTATAATAATGTTGTATGTAGATATTAAAAATAAAAATATCATAACTTGAGCCCTTGAAGCTTGATTCTCTTCATCATTATCTTACTCTTTATTTCATTCCCAGACATCTTGGTGTTCCTCTTGCTCTTCCTCCTTGTTAGGCACATGAAATTATTACTCCAAATTTGTTACTTTTTATCATGTCTTGTTTAGGGATACGAGGATCTAATATATATTATATTCATGTTTTCATACTAAAATATTAGGATAAAAATGTTAATCTTGGATGGATTATTCCCAACTACATTAGCCCTTACATAAACCATTTATTATTTTTGGTTAGCAAGGAATTACGTATATCAATACTAGCAGACTCATTAGGTCTGAGAACTTAAACCTATGCTCTAATACATGTTAAAACCTTACATGGTTGATAAAAATTATATGTTAATTTTTTTAATTTCATATTGAAATAACATTTTCAATTTATATTTGTCTTATTAAAATAATTTAAAACATACTTAAACTAGCTACACATATATTTATTTATGCCATCACAAGTATATTTTTGTTTCCTTTGATTTAAAATATATAAGTAACTAGAATATATGCTAATTAGGAAATTCAACTGAACCAATACAAATTCCAAATATACATTAGTCATATTTGGACTCAAAAAAATACAATATTGTAAAGAATACTAAATAAAAATGATAACCATAGCTGTAATGTTGAACAAGATACAATAATAATTAGAAAAGTGATGTAAGAGCATCCAAAGGTTTGTGTGAACTTTCATAAACCAAAAATAGAGTGTGGTGTGTTTTTTTTGTTTTTATGGTTGAGGTCTTGTTGGTGTGATCTTATTAACCTCTTAGATTTACATTTCAAAAGTATTCCTTTGGCACAAGAAAAGTGTAGATATATTTTATTTGTTTATGTTAGTCTATCTGGACTATTAAGGAATAAATATTTTCTATAAATAGTTATTAAATTGTGGTAGTAATTAGAAGATTATATTTTGTGAGGTAATATCACCATATACTTTTAAATAAATAACCAAATTTTGGATCATTTTAAGCCATTGTGGAAGCATACTATTTGATTTTGTCAAAAAACATATAAATATATTTATCTCTTTTGGTAATATTGGATAATTAAATTTGGTATGGTCATATATCCTAACACTTAAAATCTCTCAAGAAAATTTTTGATCATTTTGAGTTATTTAAGAAGCGTACCATTTGATTCTATCTTAACAGTAGGAAAGATGTTTTTCCTTATTTGGCAAGAGTTAAATTTCTAAATTTTGTGATATGTTATTATATAAAATGGGAAACCTAAATAAAAATATTTGTATTATTTTGATATAAAATGGTAATTTACCATTTTTTGTGTACTCATCATCATCTATCTATTATACAATACTTGTAAAGATAGTTATTATCATGAAATAATATTTGGAATACAAAACCTAGTGAGATGATATAAAATGTAGTATAGAATCTATTTTCAAAATTTGACATCAATTTAATAAATAATAGTTAAGTTATGATATATTTAGTAACAATTATTCATCCTAAGAACAACACTTGAGTACCTAGGAGCCATTACATGTCCTTATGGTGTGAAGAAGAGTTAGAAGAATTTTTGGTGGGCAGTAATGATTCCATTAAATGTTTTTTTGATGTTTAGGTATAGAAAATGATGTGTATATGGATATAGTTTACATGTTTGTACTAGGAGGAATATAACATGAAAGCTATGATGCATACATGAAAGTAAACCACATATATGCTAGAGGGGAGACTATTCTATGTCAAGGTATGCATTATCATCATATGGATAAGAAGAGTGTAAGTTTATTTTCACTTTAAATGTATTTTTTTATATAATAAGATATAAATTACCTTATAGCTAATATAAATAATGTGATAAGTGAATAAGAGTGGTCAAAAGGGTATCTAAACACTATTCTAAGGAGTAGTTAGGATGATAGAGGCTTTGATAATCTCATTCTTGAGGAAAAAAAAGTTATAGTTTGGAGATGAATGATGAGATTAGGAATCTAGTTTTGATATTAGCCTAAGAGTGTATCCAATTGATTTGTGTTTTAAAAACAAAGGTGAAGAGAATGGATGAATTCAAATATGCCTTACAATGTGAAGAGAGTGAGTTTATTAAGCTCACTAAATGTGAAGAGGAGTAGTGGATTTTTATATAAACTAAAGTATGGGGAGAATAATATGATCTTGTGGTATATATATGGATGTCTTAATTGACATAACAATGATAAAAAAATAGATGAGGAGGTGAAGACTGTCCTAGAGGTGGTACTAGAGGCTAGGGGATATTATTTGGATTCTTTACTATATGTTTAATTTATGGAGATGATATTGAGGATGAAATAGAAGATGGAAACCATGAGAAAATAGGATATATAAATAGATAATGGTTATATAAGGATGAATTCAAAATTATGTTGGATAGTGGTTAGCCAGATCCAATAAGACCTTAGAAGGAGTTGGTCGATTAGTGGTGGGTTTAAGCCCACAAGGGAGATTAAGATGCTAAAATAAGCATATTGGTGGAGGTAGTCAGATAAAGGTGAGTTTTATCCCACAAGATGATGAAGATAATAAAGTATGAGCCTTTAGCAGAGGAGGGTATACTATGGTTGTTCTCACCCCAAGAAAGAAGTGAGGAGAGATATGAAAAAGAGGGAAATAAAGAGTGGAGAAAACTAAAAGAAGAGAAAAGGTAAGAAGAAGAGAACTGAATTAAAACTAATAAGGATTTGTCAATGGCAGAAAAAGCATGACAATAATCTAAATTACTTGATGTATTGTAAGGTAATGCCACATCCATTATACTTCATGGTCAAAAGAGTGGGTTTTCCACTTATTCTATCTATGTGAGTAGGAGATCACATGTTATAAATTTTGAATGTCTAATGCAATAAAATACAAAGTTTCATGAGTTATTACATTAAAAAACATAGAGTGTAGTGCATTTTTTGGGTTTCTTGGGTTTTGGTCATGTTGGTGTGATATTATAAACCTCTTATTTTGATGTTACAAAATTATTTATCTACTATACAAAAAGTGTCGAGATATTTTTCATGTTTATATAAGTTTGCATGGATTATTAAGACACAAACATTTGTTGGAAATGGTTATTTAACTATATGAATAATTAGATGATGAAATTTGGTGAGATTATATAACTTGACTCTTTCAACCTCTAGACTAAATTTAAAATCATTTGGATCAATCATGAAAAAGTAAAGTTTGATTTTGTCATAACACTTAGAAGGATGTTTATCCTTCAATAATAAGCATCGGATAATTAAATTTGGTGAGGTCATAGAACCTAAAACTTGAAACCTATATACAAAATTTTAGGTTATTTGGAGTTATCATGAAATAATATCATATCATTTTATTGGAACACATTTAAGGATGTTTTTCATTATTTGTTAAGATTTATATTTCCAAATTTATTGAGATGGTTGTATATTAAAAAAACATACATTTTACATTTAATATCATTTGGAGATACATCAGGAATTTACAATTTGTTTCTATCCTTTATTGTCATATGCCTAGTTTATGACATTTAGCAAGATGGATAAATACCTAGGATAACTTGCATTGATAATTGGATGGAAAAATTTGGTGAGATGATAAAACATGTTTCATAAAAAATATTTTTAAAAATCTAGATCCATTTAATAAATATCAATAAACTTATGATAGTTTTGGTAACATTTATGTTGAGGTCAACATAGCCAAATTTCTAAAATATGGGGACCTTTGTGTCAAAAAGTGAAAATTTTCAAAATTCATCTTATTAGAGTATCACTAGAATGTTTTTCACTATATATTTATTTAAATATCATCCACACCTAAGTTGGTTGGAATATTTTTTCATGATTCTAAAGTTGCTAACATTTAATCTTTATGTTTTATGTCATAGCTTCAATGGAGTCCATTTGGAATAAGTAATGTCTAGGTTTTATGATTTGATAATGATTATACCTTTTACTAACCTTTAACCTATTGAAATCAAGTTAAATTCATGTTCAATTAGCTTAAAACCATAACTCCAATTACCCTATATCATGCCCTTTGAATTGAATTCAAATTTTGTAGGAACATTTTACATAGGAATATTTCAATTACTCCATGTACTTAGTTTAATTTTTATTCCAAGGCTTATTCATGTAATTTCAACACAACCAAACCTTAGGCTAAAAATATTATGCTTGGTTCCTTTATGTTTCATGACCTATTGGTCTATTTTATTATTATCATGGTCTTACTAGCACATGGTCACTTAATTATAAATCTTAGCCTAAATCCTTACCCTAAGGTTTATCATATTTATTAATACAAACCTTAGGGTAAGACTTTAGTCTAGGCATTTTATTTTTTAGGGTCCCCTTTAACATGTTTTAAAACCTAACCTAAGACTTTAGCCTAAGGAATTATTTGTATTTATTAATATTAATAAAAACATTAGATTAAGACTTTAGCTTAAATTTTATGTTCCCCAAGCACGAAAGTAAACATAATTTTTATTTGCAGGATCAAAAGTATGTGTCTACTCAAATTATAATAGTATGATCTTAAAGTCAAATAACATAACCTTAATTTAATGCTTCCGCATATTCTAAGGATCAATAGCATGTGTTTTCTTGAGCAGGATTAATACAATGATGCATATTGAGTCAAGACTTCAATGGAACCCTAGGATAAGTGAGAGGGTAATAAATGTCACACTTGTAACCAATAACATTAAAAAACCAATGGCATTTGACCCTACAGATCAAGATCCAATAATCCATGTTTACTAATATGAAGATGACATGATAATACATTGAAAAGTAAAGGACAAACATATAGATGACACATGGCATACCTAAGGGCCATGAATTAAAACCCAATTATCTCTTGAAGATCAATGGTACATGATGCAGTGTACACATTTTGATCAATAGTCCATAGAGAAGGAGGTACAATTAGGTAGATCAAGATCAATGAAGCATGATTTTTCCATGTGATTGAGATTGATGGCACATCTCAAGTGTTTAAAATTTAGGGTGAATGTGGAAGTGAAAAGTATCACAACCATAGGGAATGTAGTGGGAAGCCAATGAAATTAAACTTCTTAGATCAAAATCAATAACCCACATTGATCCACACAAATAAATCTAATAGTGAAAGATCAAAAAGTAATTGTTAAAGGTAAATAGTTACTTTTTAAATATTAATAAGCAAAATGACACAAAAATGCTATGGTGGTGCCATGTTGGAGACACATAAGATTAGTGAGCCAAGCCAAATATTTTGTGGACCCAACTAATTTAAAGGTATAAATAAAAAGATTTAAGATCAATCTAAGTCATAAATCCCACATAAGTTCAAATAGTTTCCACCATTAAAGCATTGTTAAAATCTTTAGATAAACCCTAGCATGACAAAAATCCCTAATTGGAACATGTGATCATCATAATCAAGCCAAGGAAGATGGATTGTCGTATGTGCAAGGATAATTTGATTCCAAGTTGAATTAAAAACCATTGGAAAGTAATTTAGAGAACTTATAGCCATGGTAGCATGGAAAAGTGTCTCTATAGAAGATGTTAAACTCTATTTGACCTTAGATGTAGAAGGAAGAGTCTTCAAGGACACACAATTTGATGCCACAACTTTAAATATCAAGGACAATAATTGGTTAAGCCTATTTTAGATAGTTGAGAACTAGTAGCTCATCACAAAAGAAGAGAAGAAGAACATGTCAGTGAGAAGACTCTATTATGACATAGTCTCCATTTAGATGATGGATCTCCATTACACTATAGCAAAACCTAAGGTATTGCATTGTATAGATTTTCTCTCTCTTATTTTTAAAGAAGGAAGAATAGACAAAGGCATGATTATTCATGAGGGTAGATTTATGAAGATTACTTATATCTCTCCTATAGCATTTGAAAATTATTACAAGCTACCTAAGCCCAAATTTAACCAAACTACTATCAATAATTGGGCTAAGAATAATGATTTGAATAACATCCTTACCCTATGGTTATATTCTAGGAATCAAGTATTTTTAGACTTCAATGGCAACATACCCATTGGTCAATTTAGACATAGGATAAGAATGGTCATGACTATTATGAATAGGTTATGTGTAAATTCAACCACCACCTATGTGGACAAAATTTGGTGCCCTTAGTCTACTTTATGGTTGATAAATAACCCACCCCTCTTCTTGGTGAAGTATTCAACACTTGTTTGAGTAGGTAGATATTTTTAGTCTAGAAGAAGAATAAGAAACAATTATTCATGATTTCATACCTTCTAAATGCCTTAATTTCCATAATAAATATCCCCAACCTTAGATAATGGTTAACTGATGGGACATAAATAATTTATGAATATTATTCAAAATTACACATATTCACATATAGGTACCACATCCAATTCATATGTGACTATGTTTATCTAGCCTTAATAGAGGCCATAACTGGGAATCCAATTTCTAAGGTCACCCCCTTGATCAAAAATTCAACTAAGTCCATGGGAGACATATGGTTAAATCAAGATTGCATAATCATCATGATTGAGGGAACACAATGCACACCCATTAAATTACCATTCCATGTGCCAATCAAGTTAGCTAAGTAGGAGGTGGCTAACTAACTATGCAATAAGATATAAGGTTTGTGAAAAACCAAGAGGAAGTCACTATTTTATAGACTCCCCTTAACCATTAGATGGACTATTCTTTCACAATGGGATAACATTGAGGTTGCTTTCAAGCAAAGGACCTCCTTCAATCTCTAAATTGATGAATTAAGGTAGTGGGATCCTCATGGAAGGGTCAAACAAAACTTTAAATCAAAGGGAATAAATATCCCTTATGATCATTAATTGGGTCCTTTTGACCCTATATATATAAAGGGCTCTTCATTTGATGAAGTCAACCTTAGATTAGAAAAGCACAACATTACTCTAGGATCTAGAATGCAGAGGAAGTAGAAAGGGAGTGATGATAAATGGAAATTGGGGCCTAGGTAATACCATTTTCTAAGTGGAATACCTTTTATACCTCCACCATCCTAGCCATAGATAGAATCTAGAACTAAGGTGAAAACTAAGAAAAGGCTGAAGGAGAAAAGGCCTAATGAAATAACATCATCTTCAACCTAGGTAAAGGTACAAGGATCATCAATTAAAGAGGCTCACATGGTGACATTAGACCCTGGTGACACCATTGAATATGGCCTCAAAAATCTATCATTATTCTATGAGTTTGAGGATGAATAAATGGGGGAAGCTAAAGAATAAAAGGGGAATGAAGTGTTGGATCTAGCTCCTATAGACACCTCTAAGAGAAAAGTTGAATTGGTTATTGTCCTAGTTAAGATAAATAATCCCAAGGTGACCTTCACTCATACTTTGAGTGAAGTTAATCTCTTTAATGAGGAAAACCTAATTCAAGGTCAAACCATTATTGAATGGTTAATTTATGGCAAACTGTAAAAGGTACCGAGTGCACAACATCCTTGGGTAATGATGAAATAAATTAGTATTATAGTGCACGATAAATTCAAGATGTGGATTATTTCATTATATAAGGAAGAAGAGAAAATGATGGCTACTCCAAGAAAATCAAGTGGAGCACAGATGGAGGCTCCAACTCCCAAAGTGATAGAATATTTAGTTGGTGTCAAATTTGACCCAACCATAACCAGTTTGTAGAGAGTAACTGAGAAGAAGGCCATGGTTTGTGGAGAAGAGTTCAATTTTTAAAAAGTAGAACCTATTTTTGGAATGACTCTAGTTTAAGGGAAAAATCCTAGTAAAGATCTAATATTTGAATAAAATTTTCTTCAAATGGCTCAAAATCAGATAGATCAATTACAATAAATGATTAAGGGCATCTTATAATAGAACAATAATTTAAAATAAAAATCCATCCTATCAATCCAAGAAGATAGATTCAAGTAGTTTAAAAATACCATGACTGATTTGTTCAAATCTTTAAAGTCAATCAAGACCAAGCAGGATGTAATAAATAAGCAAAGTACTAAGGCTACAGGCCAAGTTGGCTAATAATAGGCTTTGAGATACCAAGTGAAGGATTTGATCAAGGTCTTGACTAAAAATCAAATCCCTAAATTCAAGATAATAAGCCTATCTCACCTTAATATGGATATGGCTATATTAATTGATAATATCAAGGACTTGAGTAGCTGGTCCAAGTAGATAGAGGACATTTCTAAGGACCTCAAACAATAATAATAATATTAAACTTTGCACATTATGGATAGATTGATCAAAGAGCCTAATACACTCAATACCTTAAGAATAATAACTAATGAGGATTTCAAGCACATAACTACTCAATTCATGCAAAAAGTAAGAAATCGAGGATAGGGAAAAATAGGGTCTGATAACAAGAGGATCATGGGCCTACTTTTATCATCAAAACAAGATATAGGAGATGCTAGGGGCATCAAACAAGATTTGGAAAGGGCTGAGAGGGATATCAAGGGCCTTGAAGATTAATAAATTTCATTATTTATGAGACCTATCATTGATCTCCATCTAATCAATGAAAAACATTATAGAATGAAGATCCTATAGGGAAAGCAAAAGTCTATAGTAGTATAAGGGTCTTTGAGTTAGTTAAGATAGGAATATTCTTTTGTAATTAAGCTTGTCTACTTTTTAAAAGAGAATATTCTTTTGTAAAGGCATGTGCATCTTGTAAATCACAATGCCTATAGGTTATTAGACTAAAAAAAGTCATTTATTCTAGAGTGTAATATAAAGGACATCTATCTTATACACATGTACAAATGTAATTTATCATGACTAACCGGCATACCTCATAAAAGGTATATATAAAGAGGTAATGCCCATTGAAAAATTGGGGAGTTTTTGAGCCAATTTTTTTTTAACTTTTGAGCAATTAATATATGTAAGGAATTATGTAATGTTTATCCAAAATTTGATTATGTCTTTTGTTATCCCAATTTCTCTCTCACTTGTTTTTCCAACTTCCATATTTTAATGGTTCTTATGAATTATTGATGTGTACATTTGAATTTGATGCTATTAAATTGTGTTAATTCTAGGTTAATTGAAATTCTTTAGGTTCATTTTGTTTTCTTACTCTGCTTGTATTGGGGCTAATGTTGTTGGCTTATAAGGTTACATCTTTAGAGTGAAATTGATTCTTATTTTCATTATTTTACACCATCCTTAGATTTTTTCCTAATGTCTGATAGGATTTGAGCTTATGCTAATTCATGTCACACATTTTTTAGGTTCATGCTTGGATGATATTTGAACTTTGTCATGTTATTTAGAATTAAGTTCAACAACATCTCTTCTTCACTTTACCTTTCCTTTTACTCTTTTGTTAACAAGATCACTCTATCTTAATTTTCTTTGTAAATACCTATCTTAGGTTAGAATTTAGATTACTTATTGATCATAATTTTCCATTATTAGCATATCATACTTCATATTTTGCATATACTAACATTTTGGCCATAGTGGCTCCTAACCACCAAACATTATAAATATTTTGAAATAGTCCATTGGCTTTACCTCTATTCTATCAATAGATAACATGATTATCACAACCAATAACTCATGTTCTGAATTCTTAAAATTCTAAAATGATAAGTGTTCTTTAACACTCTGGGCACTTATGATACATATTCATGGATCAATAAGAGAAGTTTCACTGGTGCTAGAAGGAGGTCCAATTAAATTTGTGTAGATTTCAATTATTTTTTCTCACTATGATGAATTGTGTTCAAATATTGGTGTAATATTTGCACAATTGTGTCATTATTTGATTAATTACATAAATATCATTGATCTTTGTGGTCTAAGACCAATATTTGTGCTTACTTTAGACAAATATCAATGTTCTATACAGGTCTATGCTTAATTATGGTAAATATGGCTTAAGCTTTGTCAATTCAATAGGTTTGAGGTTAGTAATAGTTTTTGGATCAAATATTGATAGATCCTTTGATAATTTGGGTTTATTTGAACCTAAACATGTATAGATTAATCATACTTATATATTTATATACATATTTGAGTTAACTTAGTTAAATATTGTTTCCTTTGTCATTCTTTATATAGATCTATGAAAAATTGACTTAATGTACAATTCTAATTTTTGTTGCTTGTAAAGATAAGACTAACACATTGTATTTCAAATAGCATTGAAATTACACAAACTAGAATTACCAAGAATCAGGACAAGGTCATGTTTATAAACTAGAGAACCTATGCCTTCATTAGAAGTTCATAGGAGAACTAGGTAATACAAAGGTAAGAGTATATTTTCAAGGTCTTTGCCAACTTCACCAATTCATGGTGCTCCTATGTCTAATCCCCATCAAGGTATGGCTTGGCTTGGTGTTTCTTCAATCAATATTCTAGGTGTGGTACATAACCTTTTGTGTAATGCTAAAAGTATTTGCCAACATTTAGTCCTAGTGGCATTATAACTACTGAAGAACACATTAAGAGTTTTAAAGTTACATTAAGATTTTTGAATGTGACTCATGAAGATGTAACATGTAGACTATTTCCTTTTATTTTTAAATATGTTTCATATGAATGTTTTATAAACCTCCTTGAAAATTACATTACTATTTGGGTTGATTTTAACAATGTTTTCATTGACCAATTTGGTAAAATCATTAGTCCTTGTGTCTTGTACCAATTATTCACCACAGTAAAAAGGGATGCAAATAAGCCCATAAGAGCCTTTACTGTTAGGTTCCAAAAAATGTTTAGTATGATCATATCTCCTTACATACCCTATGATTATTTATCCTTAGAAATATATAAGGATTCTTTGGATCATATGACTTATGTGTTTCTAAAGAGATTTATTGGGCTCATGAACACATTAGCTTTAACTTATGTTAAGGTTGTGATTATTAATGACTAGATGCAACCCCAAGTAAAATTGGCATACTCCATTCCTAATACCAATTCACATTTACCTATTCTAAATTTTAGTCCCAATGCCAATGAGAATGTGTCTACCTTGAACTAACTTCTAATCTTGAACCAATTACCTTTGAGACATGCTCATCCTACTCAAAACTAGGATTCCTAAACAATACTACCAATAGATTTCATCCATAAGATAAAAACACTTTAATTCCTACAACCAATGGTAATACTCATGTTCATAGTTATAAGGCCCCAAATAATGAGAGTGACTCTATACTCAAGATTGTTCAAAATCTTAACACTGATTTCTTCCAATTATAAAAACAAGCAAGTAATAGTAAATAGAGCTCTGTTAGGAATTTGTCCTTTCAAAGGTTCAATAGGCCCACTAACAGCTTTTAGAATGATAGTTAACACACAAAAAAGAACAATTATCCATATATTATCAAGAATGTGCCTAATATAAATATCACTGATGTTACTTTGCCTAATTATTGTAGAGTTAATTACACTTATAAGCATGGGGGAATAAATTGTTGAATTTTGTAATGTTTTTGAAGCCTTCCAAGAAGAATTATATACTTCTAAAGTTGTCCCTAATTAGGATTGTGATTTAGGTAAATCTAGTTCCTCAAGGTAATATAAATTTACTAATTTAACTCTCATGGTGGAGACATTTGAGTTCCCTTTCCAAGAGGACAATGAGCCTAAGGACATGCCTGAAGAGATTCATGCTTTTCAACAATTTATAAATAAGACTTATCCTATGAGAAATAGGGAGTAGAAGAAACCATTTACTACTTTAACTCCTCCAAATAACTTTGAGACCCCTCATGATACTACCTCAAACAATAATCTAGAACCTCCTAAGGGAAGTACTTCTAAAACCAATGTTGATACATCTAATTATTCTAATAAGACTAGGTATAACATAGTAGAGGACATGAAAAATATCAAATCTAACATTACCTTACATGAGTTGACATAGATTACTAAATAGAGGGATATATTATTGGAATCTATGTCTAAGAAGTTTGGTAAGTCTCAAAAGTTTGCACATGCTAATGTTTCAATACACAAAAGCAAGGTAGATGTTCTTCCTTTCCTACTTATAGTCAAGATCTTTGGTAAGAATCTACATAATTATTTTTTAGATTATAGTGCATATGCAAATATTATGTCTAAGGGTATTTGTGAATAATTAAGTTTGACTCCCATTAAATATGATGAGATTGTAACTTAATTAGATAAATAAAGAGTCAAAGTACTTGGTGAATTATTGAATGTTCACATGTAGATTACCTTAGAACCAATAATCCAATAGTTTATTGATATCCAAGTTGTGGACATCCCTGATGCTTATGAGATGCTATTGAGCAGAGACTGGACTAGGATCTTGAATGGTTATATGTCCATAGATTGTTCACATATGTGGTTAACTTGTAATGGAAACCCCAACCAAATCAAGATAAAAAGAGAGCCCAAAATGAAGCATATGGTCATTGAGTATAATTAAATCAATGAAAAGGTCAACATGGTTAACTTAGATCTTGGTGTTTACACTCTTAAAACCATAAAGGTATGTAACTCTAGAAATTCTCATGTTGTGCCTAGATTATGGAAGCTTTATTTTGATGGTACTAGATGAAAATCAGGTTCTAGAGTAGGAATGGTGTTAATCAATACCATTGGGAAAGAATACAATACCTCCTATAAAATTTAGTTCTCATGTATCAATAATTTGGATGAGTATGAAGCACTTATTCTTGGATTACAATTTACAATCAAACATGAGGCCAAGGAACTATTAGTTTTTGGTTATTCTAAAGTAGTGCTTAATCAAATAAAGAGTAAATATCAATGCAAGTTGTCCTATATCAAGAAGTATAAATTTATAATGTGGGACTTAGTTGAATGATTTGATGCTTTCAACATTGTGTCAATCCCTAGGGAAGAAAACAAGGTTGTTGATGAAATTGATTTAGCTATAGCCAACCTTATGCCCAATCAAATTTTCAAGTTACAAAACCTTATAATTGAATTAATCCCATGTCCTTTAGTGTCAAATAACATCAACCACTTGCAGATACTCAGTGATAATCAATAAATCATAGACTTTATGGCTAGTTCAAGAGTGTTTGAGGGTCACATTATTGATGAAGCCAGTCTCCTTGGAGATGAGAACATTGAAAGAAAACTTGATGACAAGGTCATTCAGATTAATGACAATAAGATCCCCAAAGGGATGATAGCCTTAAAAAGTCTATTTGATTCTGATAGACTAGCTGAGGCTATCAAGAATCCCAAAGTAAGTGGGAAAGATTATAATGTGATTGATCTTGGATTTTAAAGTCAACCTCAGCTAGTTAATATTGGTATAGCTGTATAAGCATTGAGTAAATAAGAGCCAAAGAAATGCTGACCAAATATAAAGACATCATAGCATGGTCCTATGATGACCTAAAGATATTTTATCCAAAGGTCATAACTCATACCATACCTTTATAGGAAAACTACAAACCTTTCAAACAAAATCAAAGGCCCATCAACCCAGTCTTGGAACAGTTGATATACAAAGAGGTCAAGAAGCTCTTAGATGCCAAGATTGTTTTTACCATTAGGCATTCCACTTGGGTTACTAATATATTCCTAGTCAGAAAGAAAAATTGTGAAATCAGACTATGCATTGATTTTAGGAATCTAAATATAGCATCTGAGAAAGATAATTACCCCTTACCTTATCTTGACCAAGTAATACAAATTATTTCTAGTTATAAAATGATGTCCTTTCTTGATTTTTTTAGGGTATAACTAGTTGTTGGTGAATCAAAATGACAAGATGAAAACTACATTTACTACCAAGTGGGGCACCTTTGCCTATAACAGAATGCCATTTAGATTGATAAATGTAGGAGCCACTTTTCAAAGATCTATCAATCATGATTTCTAGGGTCTTTTAGTTTAGTTCATTATTACATATATGGATGATCTGACTATCTTTTCTAAGAATAAGGAGCATCATATTATGTACTTAAAATAGGTATTTGAAAGATGCAAAAGGTATGGGATTTATCTCAACCTAAAGAAAAGTATTTTTTGTGTTACTAAGGGAAAAATATTATGACATGTTATCACTAATGAGGGAATATCTATAGACCTTGATAAAGTAAATGAAATATCTAATATATATCCCCCTAATATTAGGAATGAATTAAATTCATTCTTTCATAAAATAAATTTTGTAAGGAAGTTTATTTTTGGTTTTGCAAAAATAGTGAAAATTTTGAATGATAAGATGAATAAAGAGGCTAAGATCACTTGGAATAAAGAGACAAAGAAATCTTTCAAAGACATCAAAGAGGCAATTGGACAAGCCCCTATACTAATAAGTCCAGACTTCACCAAAGATTTTTATATTTACTCATTTGCTTCAAATCATATAATATCTACAATTATAACTTAGAATATAGATTAATGTGACTATCCAATAGCTTCTATGAGCACCAACCTTAAAAATGTTGAGTTAAAATACTCTTTTATTAGCAAGCAAGCATGTTCTTTATTTAAAGAAATAAAAATTTCAAGCATTATATCCTTAAGAATTAGGTGCATGTAATTTTATCAGACCCTACCACCAAGCTCATGCTAACTCAAAATGAACTAGGAAAAAGGAGAGGTAAGTGGATGTCTATGCTCCAAAAATATGACATTGAGATGAAAACTACCAAATTGGTAAGGTGTTAAGGTTTAATTTAATTTATGTCCAACACTAACCCCAACCTAAGTATTATGTAGGTAGAGCAACAAAGTTTTAGACATAATGATTGGTATGATCCCATTTTCTATTTACTAATCATTGGTTATTATCATACAGGGTTAAGTAAAGAACAAAGGATAACTCTAAGACTCAAGTCAACTTACTTTTTGATCAAATATGGAGTGTTGTACATGAAAAAAATTGAAGTAATTTAATTGAGATGTGTCTCCAAAATTGAAGCATCTTAGATCATGATCACCTTCCATGAAAAACTAAGTGGACATCCATTTGAAAGGACTATGGCACACAAAATATTAATGGTTGATTATTAATAGGCTATAATCTTCAAGGATGCTCACAAACATGTGAGAGAGTGCCACCCATGTCAAATCTCCTACACCAAATATCCAAAGGTAGACATGTTATTAAATTTAGTCATGATTGATAAACCCTTTTCCAAATGGGGACTAGATTTTATGGGGGTCATTAACCCTAATTCTTCTAATGGTCACATGTACATTTTTACTACTATTGACTACTACACTAGAAGGACTAAATAACTATAAAATAAATAGTGTAGGACCAAGAGGTGATCAATTTTTTAGAAGAAAACATATGCACCAAGTTTGAGATGTATGTATCTCTGGTCTATGATAATAGGTCCACTTTTATATCCATAAAGATGATAGAATGGACATATGATAACATCATCATACTCAAGTTCTCATCAAACCATTATCCTCAAGGTAATGGAGTTTTTGAATCAACAAATAATAAATTGATGATGTCTATAAAGAAGTGTACAAATGATAAAACTAAAACATGGCATAAGCTACTTAAGTTTGACCTGTGGGTAGATATAAATAGAATCAAACAAGTTTTGAAAGCATCACCATTCTTACTAGTTTATGGCTAAGAACCCATCTTCCCCATCACCCTCAACATGCCAACTTATAGGTTCATGCAAGAGTACATGTAGGATGACCAAGAATTTACAAATTCAAGGCTACTTGACATCATATAGATGGAAGATGCAAGAGAAAAGGCTTTTGCTAATTTTAAAAGATACCAAACCACAGTTAAGAGGTGGTTTGATAAGTCTTCAAAGATAAAGGTGTTTAGGCAAGGAGAATTATTTCTTATTTAGGAAAAGGCATCTAAACCTAAGGTTAAACATGGGAAGTTATCACCTTTGTGGATAGGTCCCTACCAGATAGTTGAGATACTTGGAGACAACACCTTCAAACTGAAAAAATTACAAGGAGCAAAATTCACACTACCCACCAATAGGTAATACCTCAAGCAAAACTTCTCTGTTGTCCCACCTAGGGTCTTCATTGAGTAAATTATAATACTATTTAGATTTAGTGTAATTAGGCTTTATGTTAGTTTCTTTCTATCCCTTCCTTCTTGTCCCTTGTTTGTACATATGTTGTATATATTTGTTTATTTGTTTCCTTGTTTTCTATTTATCTACTTTTTGTTTGGTGTGTTTACTTTATCTAATTTATTCCTTTCTCTTAATAAGTCCTTTTGGACAAGCCCTTATCTCAAGAATCATAGTATTTTTCAAAGAAACCTCATAGTTAAGGAAGGAAAGTATGTTCTCTCATCATTGATTGATCATGGATTATTGAAATATGAGCTTAATGTTATAGTTTAGAGAAACTAGTAAAGAATAATGAATAGTTTAATTGTTACCTAATATTATAAAAAAAATTATGATCTAATTCTAGTTCTAAAAAGGATTGCACATATAGGGTGAAATACTAGATTATTATGATACAATCATGCTTGCACTTAAAAAACATTAATTGCCTGGGACAAATTTTATGGCCAAGGATGATTTTTTGAGGACCAAACACTTGACTAGATCCATAAACCTAGATAACTTGGTTCCAAACCTTTTCTAGAAATTCAAAATGACTTGAAAAATACAAAAAATAATAAGAACCTTATTACAAAATTCAAGTGCTATCTGAGAAAAGCTGATTCTATAATCTCTATCGGGTTTATGGATGTCTAGTCAGTAGTGGACTAAGGCCTTGAATGGAGCCAAAGGCATCTCTGTAAGGATATGGATGCCTAGCTAGCATCATAGCAATTCCCAATCATTCACTAAGCTAAAGCATAATTCTTGATGAATATCTAAACATGTTGAAATCCAATGTTAATAATTAAATTCATGAACCTAGAAGTTGCTCTCTAAATATTATGTCAATCAATAAGTGGAATCATAGCACACACATAACATGTCTATGTCTTGATGTTTGATCATCATCTTGAATTTTCAAGTTTTATTCTAACCATGAAGTGATCTTAAAAATGGTGCCTAATAAAATGAAATAAGTAACCTAATTATTAGTCTAAACCAAAGTCTCTAAATTATAACATATTTATTTATTCCCCCTAGAAGTTATCAATTATTTAGGTCAACACACCCTGATTTTTGAAATATGGGTACCCTTGTGTTAAAAAGTGAAAATTTATACCCTAAATTTGAAAATTCATCTCATCAGAGTACCATTGGAATGTTTTGCACTATATCTTTATTTAAAAATCATCCACACCTAATTTGGTTGGCATATTTGTTCATGATTCTAAGTTTATAAAATTTGATCTTTATGTTTTAGGTCATAGCTCTAATAGAGTCCATTTGGAATGAGCAGTGTATGGGTTTTATGATTTGATAATGATTTGATCTTTTACTAGCCTTTGGCATATTAGAATCAAGTTAAATTTATGCCTAATCAACTTAAAAACCTAACTCCAATTACCTTACCTCATGCCATTTTAATTGAATTCAAATTTCATAGGAAAATTTTATGTGGGAACATTTTAATTACTCCATGGACTTAGTTTAATTTTTATCCCAAGGCATAGTCATATTTTTTCAACACAACCAAACCTTAGGCTAAAATTTTTATGCTTGATCCCTCTATGTTCCATGACCTCTTGGACTATTTTATTATTGGCATGGTCTAACTAGCACATGATACCTTTATTATAAAGATTATACTAAATCCTTACCCTAATATTTATCATATTTATTAATACAAACCTTAGTCTAAGACTTTAGGCTAGGTCTTTTATTTCATAGGGTCCCCTGTAACATGTATTAATACTTAACCTAAGACTTTATCCTAAGACTTAACCTAAGACTTAACATGTATTAATACAAATTAAAACATTAGTTTAAGACTTTATCTTAAATTTTATGTTCCCTAAGCACTGACTTAGACATCATTTTTATTTGTAGGATCAATGGTATGTGTCTGCTTGAATGATCATGATCCAATGGTATGATCTTAAATTCAAATATTCTAACCTTAAGTTAATGCTCAAACATATTATATGGATTGATTGCATGCATTTATTATATTAGGATTAATTTAATAATGTGTATTGATTCAATATTTTAATCGATCCCTAAGACGAATGAAAAGGTGACAAGTGTCACACTCACAACCAAAAAACATCGAGTAACCAATGGCATTCAACCTTGTAGATCAATATCTAATGATCTACATTTTATTATATGAAGATGATCATATGGTGTGTATAAAACATTGAAAATTAAAGGAAAAATGCAGCGATAACATGTGGTATACCTGAGGGTCATGAATTAAAGCTTGAGCATCTCTCAAAGATTAATGGTACATGATGCATCATACACATTTTGATCAATAGAATTTTAATAAGGAGGTGCAATTAGGTAGGTCAAGATAAATTAAGCATAATTTTTCCATGCAATAAAGATTGATGGTGCATAATAAACATTGAAAAGTTAGGGTGAATGTGGAAGTGAAAAGTGTCACAACTATAGGGAATGTAGCATGTATCTAATGGTGTTCAAGTTCTTAGATAAAGATAAATGACTCTCATTGATACATATAAATAAATATAATGGTGTGAGATCAAACAATAATTTTCAAAGGATAATGGTCACTTTTTAAATATTAATGAGAAAAGTACTATAAAAATACCATGGTGGTACCACGTTGGAGTCGCATAAGCTTAGTGAGACAAGTTAAATATTTTGTGGACCTAGGTAATGCAAAGGTATAAATACAAGTATCTAAGATTAATATAAATCACAAATCTCAGATAATTTCAAATATATTCTACCATTAAAGCATTGTAAAAACCTTAAAATAAACCCTAGCCTGACCCAAATCCCTAGTTTGACCTTATGATCATCATAATCAAGATAAGAAAGATTGGATTATCATCTGTGCAAGGATAATGCAATCCATAGTTGAATTATAGACCATTGAAAAACAATTTAGAGAACTTAAAACCATGGAATCAAGGAATAGTGTCTCTAGAGAAGATGTTAAACTCTATTTGACCTTATATGCAAAAGGAAGAGTATTCAAGGACACACAATACAATGCCACATCTTTACATACCAGGGAAAATAATTGGTCAAGCCTATTTTGGACTATTGATAATTAGCATCCCATCAAAATAGAAGAGAATAATGTGTTAGTAAGAAGGATCTATTATGACATATTCATCATTCAAATGATGGGTCTCCATTACACTGCAATAAAACCCAAGATACTACATTGTATAGATGTTCTCTCTCCTATTTTTAAAGATGGAAGAATAGGTGAAGGAATGATTATTGATGAGGGTAGTTTTAGGAAGATTGATTATATCTCTCTTATAGAATTTGAAAATTATTACAATATACCTAAGCCCCAAGTTGACCAAACCAATATCATTAATTAGGATAAGAATAATGATTTGAAGAACATCCTTGCCTTATGGGTGTATTCTAGGAATCAAGTATTTTTATACTTCAATCAAAACATCCCCATTGGTCAATATAGATCTAGGATAATTATGGTCATAACTATGATGAATAGGTTATGTGGAAATTCAACCACCACCTATGTAGACAAAATTTGGGTGCCCTTAGTCTACTTTATGATTGATAAATAGCTCACCCCTCCCCTTGGTGAAGTAGTCAAAACTTTTTGAGTAGGTAGATATTTATAGTCAAGAAGAAGACTAGGAACCAACTATTCATGATGTCATATCTCCTATATACCTTAATTGCCACAAAAAAGATCCCCAACCATAGAGAATGGTCACCTAATGGGACATAGATAGTTTCTTCATATTATTCAAAATTACACATATTCAAATAGAGGGACCATATCCAATTCATATGTGACTATGTTTATCCATCCTTAATAGAGGTTGTAATTTGGAATCCAATGTCTAGGGTCACCCCCTTGATCAAAAAGTCAACTGAGGCAATGGGAGATATTTGGTCATATCTAGATTTCACAATCATCAAGATTAAGGGAACATAATGCACACCTCTCAGTTTAGCAGTCCATGTTCCAATCAAGTTAGCTGAGTAGGAGGTGGTTTACCAACTATACAATGGGATATATGGTTTGTGTAAAACCAAGAGGAAGGAGCTAATTCATAGCCTCTATTTAACCATTATAAGGACTATTCTTGCACAATGGGACAACATTGAGGTTTCTTCTAGGCACATGACCTCTTTCAACATCCAAATTGATGAATTGAGGTAGTGGGATCCTAATGAAAGGGTCAAATAACACTTGAAAGCTAAGAGAATAAATATCCCTTATGATCATCAGCTAGGTCTTTCTAACTCTATATATACAAAGGCCTTTTCATTCCATGAAGTGACCCTTATATTAAAAAAGAACAACATTACTCCATAATCTTTAATGTAGAGGGAGTAGAAGAGAAGTGATGACAAATGGAAATTGGGGCCTAGGAAATACCATTTGTTGAGAAAAATACCTTGTAGACCTTCACTAGACCAACTATAGATAGAGTCTAGAACTAAGGTATAAATTGATCAAAGGTCAGAGTAAAAAATTCCCGATGAAATAACACCATCTTCAACCTAGGGAGAGGTAAAATAATCATTAGTTGAAGAGGTTCACATGGTGGAATTATACCCTAGTGAGACCATTAAATATTCTCTCAAAATGAGATTATTAGCCTACAAATTTAAGGATGAATCAATGGCTGAATCTAAAGAATAAAATGGGAAGGAATTTTTGGATCTAGTTCCTATAGACACCCCTAAGAGAAAAGTTGAATTAGCCATTATCATAGTTAAGAGAAAGAATCCCAAGGTTACCTTAACTAATCCTTTGAGTGAATCTAATCTCTTCAGTGAGGAAAACATAATTTAGGATCCAACCATTCTTGAATGGCTCATTTATGACAAACTACAAAAGGTACCAAGTGCATAGCATCCTTGGGTAATAGTGTAAGCAACCAGTATTCTAGTGCATGATAAAGTCAAGCTATGGATAATTATATTTTAGAAGGAGGAAGAGAAAATAATGGCTGCTCTAGAAGAATAAAGTGGAGTATAGATGGAGACCCCAACTACTAAAGTAACAAAATCTTTAGTTGGTGTCATATTTAACCCAACCACAACTAGTTTATTGAGAGTAACTGAGAAGAAGGTCATGATTGGTGGATAATAGTTCACTTTTCTTAAAGTATGACCTTTTGTTGGATTGACTCTAGTTAAAGGGAAAAATATTGGTGAAGATCTAATATTTAAAGAAATTATTCTTCAAATGGCTTAGGCTTTGATAGATTAGTTATAATCAATGATCAAGGGCATCTTACAATAGAACAAGAATTTTAAATAACAAGCCATCCTATCAATCCAAGAAGATAGATTCAGGTAGTTTGAAAATACCATGATTGATTTTTTCAAATATTTACAGTCGATCAAGATTAGGAAGGATGTAATAAATAAGCAAAGTGCTAAGGTTATACACCAAGTTAGCCAATGTCAAGGTTTAATCTACCAATTGAAGTATTTGATCAAGGCCTTGACTAAAAATCAAATCCTTGAATTCAAGACAATCGGCCTAGCCCACCTTAATATGGTTATGGTTATATTAATTGATAATATCAAGGACTTGATCAGCTAGTCCAAGTAGATGAAGGACATTTCTAAGGACCTAAAATAATAATAAGATAAAATGTTACACATTTTGGATATCTTGATCAAAGAGCCTAATACACTTAGTACCTTTGGCCTAATAATTGATGAGAAGTTCAAGTGTAAAACTAAGTAATTCATGCAAGAAGTAAGGACAGGGAAAAATTTGATCTGATAACAAGAGGATCATGGTCCTACTTTTATCATCATAAGAAAATATAGGAGAGTCAGGGCATCAAATAAGCTTTAAAAAGGGCTGAGAGGGATCTCAAGGGCCTTTAAGATCAAGAAAAGGAGTTATTCATGAGACATATCATTAACCTCCAGTTTATCAATGAACAACATTATAAAATGAAGATCCTATAGGGAAAGCAAAAGGCTATGGAAGCACAAGGGTCTCTGAGTTAGTTACGATAAGAATTTTGTTTTTGTAATTCAGTTTTTTTACTTTTAAAAAGAGAATATTTGTTTATAAATGCATGTGCAACTTGTAAATAACATTGCCTATAGTTTAGTAGATTAACAAAGGTCATTTGTTTTAGAGTGTAATAAAATGGACATCTATCCTATACACATGTATAAATGTAATTTGTCATGACTAACTAAAATACCTCATAAATTTTCTATATAAATAGGTAGTGCCCATTGTAAAAGGGTGGAATTTTTTAGTGAAAGACTATTTTGTAACTTTTGAGAAATTAATATAAGCAAGTAATTTTGCAAAGTTTGTCCAAAATTTGCTTATATATTTTGTTATCCTAGTTTCTCTCTCACTTTTTTTTCCAACTTCTAGATTTTAATGGTTCTTATGAATTCTTGATGTGTATGTTTAAATGTAGAGATGTTAACTTATGCCAATGCTAGGTTAATTTAAAGTCTTTAGGTTCATTTCATTTGCTTACTCTACTTGCATTTGGGCTAATGTTGTTTTCTTGTAGGGTAAATCTTTAGAGTGAACTTGATTCTTATTTGCATTATTTCACACCATCCTCAATGTTTGCTTGATGTCTGATAGGATTTGATCTTATTATAATTCATGTCACACATTGGTTAAGTCCATGCCTGGATGATATTTTAACTTTGCCATGATATTTGGAATGAAGATCAACAACATCTCTTCTCTATTTTACCTTTCCTTTTGATCTTTTTTTAACCATATCACTATAGCTTAATTTTAATTGTAAATACTCATCTTAGGTTATAATTTAGATTATTTCTTGATCACAATTCACCATTATTAGAATAACAAACTTCATATTTTGCATAGACTAATATTTTAGACATGGTGGCTCCCAACCACCAAACATTATAAATATTATGAAATAGTCCACTTGATTTTCCTCTATTATATCAATAGATAACATGATTATCACCACCTAAAAATCATGCTCTGAATTCTTATAATTCTAAAATTAGAAGTGTTCTTGAACACTCTGGGCACCTATGATACATATTCGGGCATCAATAATTCATTCAGCCTAAAAATATTACCTAAGTACCCAAGAGCCATTATTGATAATTTGTAATTTAATCATGAAAATTGAAAGATAATAAACTATTGTACATCATATTATGGTCCTAAAATTTGAAGAGACACCCTATTAATTTTGAGATGCCAAAGGGATATGATGTTTATAAATGGTAAGTTTTAGAGATAAGGACAAGTTGTTAAGGAGTATAAAAGAGAGTTGTATCAATTTGAAAGGAATGCTAAGAAATTTTTTAACCCTTTCATGTAATGTAATAATCATGTAGAGACATGTGTGAAAGTGTGAGTGTGATATTATATTCCATTGTAATGTTTTAAAAATGAATGGAAAAAAATATATTAAATACATCAAGACTAAGTTTGTGATGAAAGTATGTCATGAATGAATGTCTATCCTAAGCAAAACATAAATAAATGCATACATTAATTGGTTTCCCTCTATAGAATTTTTATAAAAAATTATGCCAATAACTTTAATTATAATAAATAGTAACTAATAATATCAATTACACATAATATTTTTTATTAATACATTACAACTACTAATTAGTTTAATATACATTGAGTAATCATTAGAGATTGGTTTAAATCATAATTAATTAGGGATAACATCATCTAGGCACTTTATTTCCAACCACATACCATTAGTCACCTGCACACCTCCCCTTTAGGTAGTACTTACATTCACGAAGGAGCATATAATGATATTGTGAACATCCATAACCATCCAAGAACAAGTTTGAAATAAAATCACTACTATATGAAACCAATAATGTATACCATAGGTACACCTCTATCTAATATGACCTCTAAATAAAGAGTATAAAGTACAATGGATATAAAATGTATATAAATATAATATAACTTGGGCCAAAGTATATATAGTATTTAGACATGAAAAAAATTGTTGTCAGTTTCCAAGTAAGCATTATTCTCTACTTTAACATCTAATCATTAACATAATTCTTTATAGATTGATGATGAATGACTCATATATAGGCATACTACCTATCACTCATCATCCCTTGGGCAAGAAATATGATCTTAACTAATACCTAGTTAAAGTAGATAATACATTACTATTATAATATAATAAATCACTATATCTTTAAAAGTATTAATTATTTGGGAAGTGTTGATCAATATATAAATTTGGTGTATCATTCATTCAAAAATATAATTAAAAACTATGTTAGCCTTTTCACTTTGACCACAAATTTACCTTTTTATACAATTTCATTATTATTAAAATATGAAAAAAATGTTCTCCTTTGAAAATAAATTTCCAAGATAAGACTAAAGGTTATCACAATTATGTCATGCTCATATAAACCTTTAAGATTAAATAATACTGTAAGAATCTATTCATAAAACTAAAAACCCTAGATATGGGCAGCTACAATACCTAATAATACCACAATATATCTTGAAGCATTCATATAAAGGTATACTCATGATCATAGTCATATTCAATAGTATTCAAACCACACAAGTATATTTAGTTACCTATTATAAATTGTAGTTTGGTATTATATGGATAATAGTTTATATATATATATATATACACCACAATATATGTTGAAGCATGCATATAAAGGTATACTTATGATTATAGTCATATTCAATAGTATTCAAACCACACAAGTATATTTAATTACCTGTTCTGAATTGTAGTTTGGTATTATATGGATAATAGTTTATATATATATATATATATATATATATATATATATATATATATATATATATATATATATATAAACTATTATCCATATAATACCAAACTACTATATATATACCACAATATATGTTGAAGCATGCATATAAAGGTATACTCATGATCATAGTCGTATTCAATAGTATTCAAACCACACAAGTATATTTAATTACCTATTTTGAATTGCAGTTTGGTATTATCCATATAATACCAAACTGCACTTCAGAATAGGTAATTAAATATACTTGTGTGGTTTGAATACTATTGAATACGAATATGATCATGAGTATACCTTTATATATATAGTTTGGTATTATATGGATAATAGTTTATATATATCTATGGCCGAGAGTTCACTCTCACCCATATGCCTACAAAGGTGAATGGTATTGTAAATAATCTTGAGTGATGAAACCCACCTCCATTTAATGACTTAATTGGTGTTCCTAGATAGATGTAAAACTTTGTGGTTGCCCAAGCATCAATCAAACTCTATGTATACCTAGGTATCACTTGGAGTATGAAAGTTTCAAAAACTATCAAACTTAATCTTCTTAAAGCAAGCTCTGGTGGAGCCTAAGCCCATATGAAGGACTCTTCCCTTTAATAAATTTATCATAGTTATGATTGTATTATTTTTACCTTTTATCTCATCCAAATAAAATTTAAGACTCAAAGATATAAAAAACCATAATCAATCAAAGAAATAAATAAAATAGTTGATATGAATGGTAGATATTGCCATACAAAACAAATTTATGGGGTTTTTATATTGTACATAATGTATGGCACTCATTTTTAAAATAAAATCATAGTATTATTTTACTTCCCACTTAAATGTAGTGAGCTATTTGATTATTAATTTTCCAATTTATAAACAGTAAGGGAAAACTATATTTGTGAGCACTTACAATTTTAGTAATAATTATGAAAACAAATGTTGGCTCCATCTATTATCAACAAAAATATAAAAAATATTGATGATAAAGCTATATTATAGTCTTAATTAATAATCCATCACATACATGGAAACATCATCTAATTTAATAAAAATTTAATTTAATTATTCTTACATGTACATAGGCCCTCAAAATGATTATAAAATACTAATTTTAATCCATGATTATCTACATTAAATTTATTAGCATGAATGACAAGATAATTAACTTTAAATCCATTATGATATGATTTAAATCATGTTATAAATATTAGTGATCATGAGTCATATATTAACTAATATAATAATGTATCACCTTTGAATAACACCTAAACTTAGTCAAAAAAATGTCCACATTTAGGTTTTATTAAATAAATAGTTTCTTCCAATATGGAGATATGTGAATTTTGAGGTGCCTATGTCAACTATGATATGATTTCAATTTATCATTATGATATGATTTGCAAAAGCGGTGTTATTTTTCCTTAAATCATTAATAATCCTTGAAATGGGTGATATAATTGCTAATATTAGGGATGATAATTTATTAAATTTCTAATGTTATTAAACTTATAAAAATATAATACATCTAGTCATGAAAACTATGTTAATGTAGTAGATTTCAAATGTTAATGTAGTCTAATGTATATAATCAAATCAAAGAGTTTCACACACACACACACACACACACACACACACACACACACACACACACACACACACACACACACACACACACACACACACACACACACACACACACACACACACACACACACACACACACACACACACACACACACACACACACACACACACACACTCACTCACTCACACACAATTTTTAAAAGAAAAGCATGATCAATGAGTATGGTGAAATCTTACACCAACTCTCCTTTTCAATTTTTGTATTATTTTTATCATTATAACATGTTAATATCAAATGAAAATATAGTTTTGGATCTAATATATAAGAAATTACTATGATGGATATGAAGTTTTATTTTCATATAATTATTATTTTGGAAAAATAATTTACTCTATAGTCTCACTATATATAACTTTTAACTTTACCAAATTTTCCATATATATCTAACCCTGATATATATCACTTTCTTATGAATGCCCATAAATAACATATTAATAATTTAGTGAATAATTCAAACAAAATTTCAAATTTGGTTTGTTATAAGTGGATTTTAGTATAATTTTAGATCCACTTCTACATGCACTAGGATATTGAAGGAGTGGATTAATTTTTCAAGGCTCAATTTAAATGTATCAACTCATCATTTTCACCACTTTAATAACATTAGGATTTATCAATGTGTGTGTGTGTGTGTGTGTGTGTGTGTGTGTGTGTGTGTGTGTGTGTGTGTGTGTGTGTGTGTGTGTGTGTGTGTGTGTGTGTGTGTGTGTGTGTGTGTGTGTGTGTGTGTGTGTGTGTGTGTGTGTGAATTTTAATTTTCATATAATTATCATTTTGGAAAAATAATTTACTCTATAGTCTCACTATATATAACTTTTAACTTTACCAAATTTTCCATATATATCTAACCCTGATATATATCATTTTCTTATGAATGTCCATAAAACATATTAATAATTTAGTGAATAATTCAAACAAAATTTCAAATTTGGTTTGTTATAAGTGGATTTTAGTATAATTTTAGATCCACTTCTACATGCACTAGGATATTGAAGGAGTGGATTAATTGTCAAGGCTTAATTTGAATGTATCAACTCATCATTTTCACCACTTTAATAACATTAGGATTTATCAATGTGTGTGTGTGTGTGTGTGTGTGTGTGTGTGTGTGTGTGTGTGTGTGTGTGTGTGTGTGTGTGTGTGTGTGTGTGTGTGTGTGTGTGTGTGTGTGTGTGTGTGTGTGTGTGTGTGTGTGTGTGTGTGTGTGTGTGTGTGTGTGTGTGTGTGTGTGCGTGTGCGCGCGTGCGTGTGTGCGTGCGTGTGTGTGTGTGTGCGTGCGTGTGTGTGTGTGTGTGTGTGTGTTTTCATCTATTATTTTTTTATATGTGTTTTCCATTGGTATAAAGGGTGATCTTATGATTAGTAATAATACACCAGGAGTGAAAATTTTAAAATTGAATTTATAATACACAAGATTAAATTTAGTATGATGATGAAGTGGATTCTTGGAATAAGTAGTTGTATTTTATTCATTAGTTTTACTATTGGATCTACAAATCATGCCAATAATATTTCCCCAATAAAACAATATATTTAATAGTGGACCTGATAAGTCATATTAGTAGGGATGTTAGCACCATAATCCATCTATTTTTTATGGTCATTTATTTTTTAAAGGTGTGTGTATATGTGTGTGCACAATATATTGTAAATAGAGCATGACCCATTTTTTCATATGAATAATGTAACTTACTATATTCTCATGCACAAATTATGTCCAACACTTGTGCATGAGAATAAAAATGAGTCTCCAAATATACAAGACTCTAATTTGGTAAAATTTAGAAGGTCATTATATAACTAGAACATACACATCATAGTTCTAAACAATATAGTTTCTAAGTTATAAGAAAGATGTTGTTCCTGTATAATATGGTAAATAATATTATTATGAAATTATAGATAAAAATTATATATTTATTGTAGTTATGTTCGTATATATCATCACAATTGGAAAGGTAATTTATGAATAATAAAGTATATAAAAAATAAAGTGGTAAATGAACCAATTTTATATTATAAAAGGATTTATGAGATTATATAATAGAGTCATATAAATATTTAGAATTAAAACATAAAATATATACACAATTATTGGTTAATTGTTAATACACACACACACACACACACACACACACACACACACACACACACACACACACACACACACACACACACACACACACACACACACACACACACACACACACACACACACACACACACACACACACACACACACACACACACACACACACACACACAATGTATGTCTTAAACCAAAATGCTTACCATTCATGTTTTAAAGGAGGTCAACAAGAATGTCTATCATGTATGATTCAATGAAAGGATATATAATTAATATAAATCACTAAATTTATAATTTATCAAATACATTTATTTATTTTGATTAGTTAGTATAAGCTTATTTATTAAATGGTTGAGGGTTAACAATGTTTTATTTTATTAATTTAATATAATAATAGACATTAATAATAGACACATGTAAATGGTAGAGGACAATGATGATACTAGCAATTCCACTACATAAAGTAGTGAATCCCAGAAGTCCATTATAGATAAGGTAAAGAATCCTAAAATATCCTTGGGTGAGCTTGTTTCATGCTCAAGGGATCTGAAGGATACCTTGGGACTTAACCTTATACTAGTAATGGAGTAAAATGATGTTATTCTTGATATCCCAAACACCATCCTAGAATGCATTAACATAGCCTTTGAAAACTCTCTTCTTTTAATATTTTTTTGATATAGACCTTGAATTGATGACTTTTAGGACTGGGTTGCAAGGAAATGGAAATATATGGAGCACATTGAGGTTGTAGCCATAGAAAAAAATATTTCATTATTTATTTATATTCTTTGGAGATTTTTTCAAAGGCTATATAAGTCAATCTATGGTACTTCAAAAAATACTTCTTACCTCTCAATAAATGGAAACTTGGACTCAATACTCAATTTGATTCCCTAATGGAGTTTCCTATGTGGATATCTCTCCTTGAATCACCACTTAAATTCTAGTAGGAATAGTTGTTTTTTGGAATCAATCAGGCTATTGGTCAACATATGCTAATTAACCTAGTGACTAGGGAAAAATAAGATTGGTGGAAACTAGGATCAATGTGTATGTCCAAACTAACAGACCAGTCCTTAGAAGTATCTAACTCAAATCAAAATTTATGAACTAGACTCAAAAAATTGTTTATAAAAGAGAGGATCTCATTTGTAAAAGGTTTGATTCAATTAGACATAATATTAGTTATTTCCCAATGCTCCCAAAGTAGGTGGATATGGAAAAATAAGTGAAGGTAGATAAAGGGGTTGTTGAACCCTTTGAAACCTCCCCAACATAATCAAATATATTATTTTAATCCCTACATTATTAAGTTATTATTCAAATTGGATGCATTTAATCAAGAGAAGAATAACCCTAACTCTTCTATGATCAAAAGGGAATCTAGGTTGGTGATGGAGAAAAATTATATAATGGGTTATCTAGATCCTAGATCTAGACTGGTAGACAAACCCCATGAAGGAGCTCTGAAGTGTCCCAACCCAAATAAGATTGGTAGAAGAACCTCTAAAAAAAATTATAATCCTCCCTTATTTCTCCTTATTCTAAGGTACCTCTCTCTTCAACTAGGAGAAAGCATTTTATTTCTTCTAAAAGCCCCTCCTCAAATAAGAATCCCAAGGATCTTACTAATTTATTTTCCCAATCAGGGCTACCTCTTAGCTAGATTCTCTCTGGCAATTTTTTTCTCCTCCTAGTGACCTCAATATTTATGAGGAACCCAATGGACTCCCTCTTTCAGGTGATAATAATTGGATTAAAGCTAAAAATTAAAAAAAGGAAAGAAATAAATGGCCCCTAATGCCATCACTAGAGGGAAAAAACTCAAATTAGCAATGAGAAAGTTTTATTTCCTTTCAAATAAGGCATTTAAGAGTTACAAAGTACCTTGAGGAAATCCAAACTAATTAGGTTCCAATGAATTCAACCTAGAAAATTGGGGACCTTTCTAGACCCTTAAGTTCCACAATGACCATTTAGAATTTTAATTATTTGATCTTTGCAAGGAGATTTAATTTATTTCACATGATTATTGACATTATGAGAGTTGTTAATTTAGATTGGCATAAGGAGTGATGTAGATATTATATCCTATTTATTGATCTAACTCAAGATAAAATTTATATCTATTGGATCATTTATTTTGAACCTTATTCCATCCTTATCTTAATTAAATGCAAAAAATTCTCCCCTAAAAAAAGGTGATGGGTTTCACATTTATGGGGTTTTAAGTGTATTCAAATTTCAAAATTCAAAATTCCACTGAACATTTTCAGAAGCAACGAGATAGGAAATTAGGAATTTTTTTAAAAAAATGTTTATTATCCCTTAAAGAGAATGAAATCATGGTGGGATTCTATTCAAACCCCAAGAAATCTTAAGAGATTTGTGGCATGTATCAATCAAAGGACTAGAATTATAGGAACTTGGTCTTATACATGCAAGATAGGTTCCTACATGAAGTTAAGGAAAAATACTACGATTTTATGGTGGGAAATGTTTTAGGTACCAAAAAAAACATGGAGGCCATAAGGAATTGGACTAAAAATAAATGGAAAGGAGTGGGAGAAGTTAAAATAGAAGCTCTTGATAATGATTGCTTACTATTTATTTTGTGTGCAAGGAAAGTTGTTGAAAATTTGTAAATAGAGGCCACTGGATAATGGGAAAGGCATACTTCATGTTGAAAAAATGGAAACTTAATTGGTCTTCTTTAAAATTTAAGACTGACCAGATTTCATTATGGCTAGAACTAGCTGGCTTCCCTCTCCCTTTTTAGGATGATAGAATTTTGAGGAACTTAGTAGAGTTACTTGGCACTTTAGTGAGCATGTAATATAGAACCTAATAATGTAAAAGAATGAGTTAAACAATATTATGAATGCTAATTCCAATAGATCAATTTCTCCCTACTTCAGTTTAGCTAAGGTCTTTTATAGGTCCTTGGAACCAAAGTATACTATTTGATAGGGAAAAGGAAATTTGCCTCCAAAGTAGAAAATTTGGCCACTTTGTTGTTTATTTTCCTAAACACAATGGTGTTCATGATTTTTTTAACAATTGTAAAGACCTCCACTCCCCTAAAAAAAATGGTAACTCTATGGAAAAGTATTGAACCATTATCCTAAGGATATCTTAGAAAAAAATTAGTGAACATAATATTTTACAATTAAATCTAGATTCAAATCATTTATGGTTTCTCTCGTAGTCGACTCTAGTTTCTTTTTTGGTAGGATCTATTTTCTCTAGCACCTATAAATGTGGGATTCTATATAATCCATGCTTGTTCTCTAGTACCTCTTTGCTTCTCTTCTTTTCTCTTTTTAGTTTTACTATTGGGTCCATTTTTTTCTTTTTGGGGAGACTTGAGCCTCTTGATGTGCTCGAGACTAGATTCCACACTAGTCAAAGGTGGGATTACCTTAATATAAAAAATATTTTATTTTATTGGTCTTTCCATCTCTTTTTTTATAATTTAATAAAAAATTTAAAATAATAAGTTTTTTTTAGTTTGGCTCTAATTACATATATATTTCAAAAATTCTTCTACAACTCTAAAAATCTTACCCATTCACATCAATTATCATACATTCATGTTGAATTTGAGTGAGTAATACCATAAAATTTCTAATTTTGAGTAAGTCATACATTAAAATCTAAAATTTTGAGTAAGTCATACACTTAAATTTGTAATTTTAAGGGTATGCCATACTCTTATGATAAAATTAGTGATCACGCAATTTCATTTTATGAGTTTTTCAATTATAATATGTATTACATATTAAATTTATATAAAATAGAATAATTATTTTACTAATTGTTATTGATAAATAGTTGTATTATATCAATGAGTCCCAATAAGAAAACAATTTATAGATATTTAAATTATTTTGAGGCAATTACATGTCTATGGAATTTTTTATGATATTTATAATAAAATATTTTTGTTAGTTTGTGTCACAAATATGAGTATAAATAATAATAATCGCATATTTATATGTATATTATTCATATATATTTCATATATCATAATAGGTTATTTTTTTTGTATTGAATCTGAAATTTCCTTTTAGATTACCTTTCGTTACTAGTAATATACAAAAGTAATTTAATCTAAATTTTTATTCATTTATTTCACTTTTGAATCTAAATTAACATTAGATATACAAAATAAAATAAAATTAAAGAGTAATTTAGTCGAAAAAATAATTATAATATACAATAGTAATGTAATAAATATGAAAGTAAAATAATATGTCTAATAAAAAATAACATATTTATTTTACATAATAGTTCACTTCCATTACCTATTATACATTACCTAATAAACAATAAGCCATAAGAAATCCATTTTTAGAGTCATTTATTATTTAATTTAAATGTGTGTGTGTGTGTATTGAAATATATTTTAAATGGAAAATGTTCCATTTTTTCACTTTAAATTTCAAAATAGATTATCTCACTTCCATTAATATTTATATTTATTTCACTTTCAGCAAAGAGGTTCGAGAATAGAAGCAGGTATGGAATAAAATCAAGAAGGGGGGGGTGCATATAGAGTTTATGGAGTGTATTACTAAACACAATGCCATGGTGGTCTGATATTTTGTCATTACTTGGACAAAAGGAAGGTTACCATGTGGGTCATCTCTATAAATGTATCTAAGGAGTTTATTAATAACACCATATGTATGCCCTACACTGATGCAAAATAATTCAAAGATTAATCTAAGAAACAAAAATCCTTGCATCATTTCTTTCAAACCAATGACTTCATGCAAACTGATAAGAAGGGTTTTCCTTGCACTAACCTATCATGATACTAGCTTGATGTTTACCTTCAGGTCATGAGCTACATGACTCTAGGAGGTAAGTATACTCTAATTTTTTCTCACCATTTCCTTATACTTAATCATTTCATCAATTTTAAAATTAGTCTTCCTTATTTCCTTCTCAAGCTTTGGAGAGCATTGTCCTACTCCACCAGATTAATGACACTAACCCCATCCTCTATCAAGGTCTTATCCTTCTACTTGTGAAACATGGCCATACCCTCCTAGGTTGGAAGGTTCCCATAGGAGGATCCTCTTTTGAGTTGGACTCTCAAGAGGACTCCTTAGAGGAGGATCTTACAGAGGGTTCCCACCCACCTCCTAAATGCTCCTTGCAAAATAACCTATCCCAATACCCACCTAATAACATTCTACTTAAGCTATAATTTATCCCCAAGCCCAAACCCATTGAGGCTAGGTCTCCCGCTACCTTAGATTGGAAGGGTAAGGCCATTGTAATAGAGAAGTTTGAGAAAAACAAATAAATGTTGGAAATTTTCAATTCAAAGGTTCATTAGGTAGGATTTAGCTTGGAAAAGCTTATACGAGACTAGAATGATTTTAACCAAGTGGTGGAGGCAATTGTTTAGACTTTTTTTCATTTTACATAGCCCCCTCCCTAATCCCCTACTATAAAATCCCCCAAGGTCCTAAAACCTCCTAGGTTCCATCAAGGGGGTCCCCCCAAAGCAAACCCCCTTATAGGTGAAAGGCAGGAAGTAACCTAGGATGATATTCCCTGGGGAAGCTAAAGGTCCCAAAAATCACACCCGTGCTAAGGTCTTAAAATATAAATACAAATTTTGATAACGGACTATTCTACTACTAAGGACACCCAAGAGGGTCCCTTCACATAATCTGGTTACTTTTTGTTTCTAGTTTTTGTTTTACTCTAGTTTCTATCCTTTCTTTTTGCTCATTCAACTGAGGAGGGCCTATTTAAACTAATGTATTTCACTTTGATGTTTTAAGTCCCTATAAAACTTGGTTTTACCCTATCAAATAAAAAAATATTTATATATAAAAATTGTATATAAATTTCATAAAATGTATACTAGGAGTACTAAGACCATTAAAAAATATGATATATGATTTAATAGGTTTTTATTAATTTCATAATTTTAATATGAATTATAATATAATTAAATGTTATTTATAGTACATTACATGCCCACCTCCACAAATTTTGGCAATGAAAAAGATATTTATAGAAATAAACACAAATGTTTTGTAACTACTTAGGCTACACAAATTGTTGTCTCTATACACTAAATTAATCTATTGGGTGTATAAATATTTTTAAATAAGTTATTGACACAAACATCAAATTATCAATTAATTAATATAATAAACATAATATAAAATAATACTTTAAATGTATTCTTAAAAAAATTACAATATTATTTAATTATAATATACTCATTAAAAATAAAAGGAATTTAATGACAATTTAACCATATACATCTTTTAAACTACATGAAGAAAGAACCATATATTTAGTAATGTAAATAAATGAATCAACATACATAAGGATGCATTCATCCACCAAGATGAATTATGCACAAAGTCCTCTTTATTAAAATCTTTCTTGTATTAACTCTTGACTTATGAATAATATAATTTTTTTTTCCCTTGGATTTGAATTAGTTTAAAAAATTTTAGGTCAAAAAATCCTTTAAAAAGGTTTAAAATTTCCAAAATTATTTAATTTTAAATCTTATCTTCCTTATTTTACTTGTTATTTTCATTTGAATCTTCAATAACATTATTCACTTCGAGATTGGAATGCTCCAATCTCTCCCAACAATATTATAACTTTTTAAAGACTTAATTGACTCTATCCCCATTATTTTTTTCTAAATTCATATAAATAATTTCAATTCTTACATGTATATTGAACATCTAATATGGAACTTGTCAAAGATTCTTTAAGTCTTTTTCAAAATTTTCCAAAATATTTTGATACTTGATGAATCTTTTGATTGAATCAAAATTGAAAGTTGATCCTTGAATTGACTCATTTTTTATTATTTATTCAAATTAATATATTATGGCCTAATATGGCCCAAGTATGGAATAATTATTGTCGTATTCTCTAGAGCATGAAATTTATTCATTTACTTATTCTACATAATTGTATGCATCGAATCCAATTATTCAGAAAGAATGCATATTTATAGTTTGGTGGTGCCAAAGAATTTTTACTACTTTCCCAACTCATTATATTAAATAATTCCTTCTATAACTAAGGTATCTAAACTTACTTTTGACAATGCCTCTAATTTTGGCAAGAATAGTTTTAATTTCTCTGTTTGTATGTCATATTTGCCTTTATAATATATTGCCTCCTAAAATTTCATTTTCATCCTCTCATACATTCTAATTTATATATCAATAACAACATTTCCTTGTGAAATTAATTTTTCAAACCAATCTTTGGTTGCTCTTCCTATTTAACATATTTATTTTACTATGGTAAATGTATGTGTGTCAGTTATTAGCAGTGTTAGTTCTAAAGACTTGAGTTGGTTTAACCATTTTTTTCACAATGGCTAAGAGTTGACTAAATTTTTATATTAGTTATTATTTTTTTAATTTGTATTGATGTATCTTCTTAAAAAGTGTGTTGATTGTTTTTCATACATTTTATTTCACCCCCTCCCAAGTGGATTTCCCAAGATGCACTTTTAAAAGTTTATAATCTTGAGTAGTGGATTTTTATTTGTATTTTTAAACTAAAAGAACAAAAAATTATTTATATATTCCCCTTCATCATCCATCACAATTTAGGATATTATTTTGATTTTATTTATTGTATCAGGTGTAGGAATTAAAAATATATATCATTGGGTTGGACAATTTTTTTAATTTTCTTTACCACTTCATTCAACCAATTATGTACTTCCATACCTACATCTTATTAAGGTGATTTTATCTATATTTTTTTGAGAGGAAAAATCATGAGGTAAAATTAAAAAATATTATCTAGGAGAAGGAATAAATTTATATTCTTTGTTTTTCTCTAGTAATCCTACATTGAATTCAAGGGTGGAATATGGAGCTGGTATTATTAAATGTTTAAATTTACTAATTGAAGACTAAATAGGTTTAGGGGAGGTATACGAAGGAATAAATTTGACATATTTATTTTAAAATTTTAATCCTAATTTGGCATTGAGGGTATAATATGGAGGTGGGTTTGTTTGCTTAGGTAACAAGGTCTAAATAAGTAAAATATAGGAAGGAGGTGTACAAGATAGAGGTTGGTTTTTTTTTCTATTACTAGGGGAAGGAGGTGTAGAAATTACCAAAGAAGGATCCATATCCAATAACTACTAGGTGGTATTTGTGACCAACGTTTAGGAGTTAAGAACAAGTGGCTATGTCTAACCTAAAGCATTTTGAATTTCCAAATCACCTTTACTCAAATGAGAGGGAATATTGAATTTGAATTTTGTGATGGGCCTTGTAACCTTCACAATAGTGTCTTATTTCTATTTTTCATTGGCTGAAATTTTACTTTTGCCTACACTATAAGATGAACTAGTAAGTGTTTTTGTCACTATTTATAGGTGATTTAAAACATGATCTTTTCTAATGAATTTTAAAACTGACAAAGATTTTGAATTTTGAATTTTTGTTCAATTATTATTAAGAGAGATTTTTGGCCACCATAACTTGAGTTCTATCCTCTAATGATGTTGATTATTCTTTACCAAAATCAACCCAAGGTAAGGGTTAAAGATATATTATCTTCTTCTAATAGATGATATGTACATCATATCCCATTCCTTATGGAATATCTACTATGTTAAATTCCATTACATGCTCTAAACATAATCATGAATAATCTCAAATCTTGACTTCCTTATCATCCTCACAATCCATCCATAAATATTCAAAATGCACAATGTGTTCATATGAAGATATACGAGTAACCTTAATCAAGCCTCATATTTCATAATAGGGTTTGCCATGGAATGACCTAATGGATACTCATATAATTTATTCATCAATTCTCTTTGATTTTTCCAATAAACACATGTATACATATTCCAAGCTTGATAGGTAATTTAATGCTTTCTTTATGACTACCATAAAAAAATAAGAGTTTCAAACAATTGGGAAACTAAATCCATAAAGGTTAATTTTTCATCAACATACCTTGGCAATAGATAAGGAGAATTATCAAAAAAACATACATAGATATACAATAAAGTGAGGAATGAAATGAACCATGATCCCCATCATGCAATTTTTATTGTGGTAGCAACATAAATTATGACATTGTATGGTTCATCAAAAAACATTAATGATGTAATAAAATAATACATCATTTAAAAAATGTAAATGATGTGAACTTGGTTTAGATGCAAGTTGAGGATATAAATCATAGATCCATGCATAATTTATATGACCTGATGTGGAAAATCATAAAAATATTCAACCCTTTGGCTAAATCATAAACTTAATATGAGGTCATGTGGAATTTATTTTTAGTTTATACCTCATACAACTAATCCTAAATAGAATCATTGATTAATAACGCTAGTTGATGTATTTATTATTCTTTAGGATTATATGGATGTACATATACATCCATCCATGAGAATATTTATCAGTGGGATTTCCAAATACTATATTCAAAATTGTGATTATCATTAATTTTCATTTTCAAATAGAATGAGCCATTTTATTTAAAAGCCTAATACAATCATTATTAGATTTTCAATCCATTACTTATTGATCATTTTGGTGTAAAAAATTATACTTTCTTCCTAGAACTATTGGGCATATTTAATAGTAAGTTATACATAAGATTCATGGTCAGGAATATTGTGCATGTATTTAATTTATTTAGATTCAAGGAAAAGTAAAAATTCATTTTTAAAATTTGAAATTTCTCTTTTCTTGATGTCATAGTATTGGGGAAAATTCAACACTAATTCTAGACATTGAATGGATGTAAGAAATGTGGTACCCTAAGCTAGCCCATTATCATGGATAGTTTAACTATAGTATTTCTTTAGGATAGTATTGATTTTATCCTATAATTTAGTTAGGTTGATATATCCCTAGTATGTATTCAATATTTTAAATACATCAAAGTCTAAATAGGATGGGGGAGTGAACCCATGAAATTCATACTTCATATCTACATATTTCTTGGGATTTTATGACATATGAACTCTAAGAATAAAAAACCTCAATTGTATATCATATGGTTTAATATAAAATAAAGGTTATTATTCTAGTTAGATAGTATATGGTGTGACTATGGGGTGCTTGAATAGCTATCAATTTTTTGGGTTGTGTAAAAAGGTACAAGAAATAAATATGTGGGTGAGAATGTTTTAGACTATGATATATGTTTAAAAAAATGTTAGAATCTAATTTTTGGGTTTTTAAAGATGTCTAAAAGTTAATTAGACTCTTATAGGTGTATGATTAGGCATCATAATCTGTTAGTTATATAGTTAGGATTCATATTTTGATAGTTATTTAAGATAAGGTTGAGGTTCCATGTGAGGATAAAAAATATAAGTCATGAATTATAGGGTTTGAAGGTAGGATAAATTTTTTTGAGGATGCATGATCCTATAAAAAATTGTAAGTGAGGTTGAGGGATTTAAAGCATGGTTTAATTTTAATTTCATTTCATTTATATATTAATGTATACAAGATACCAATAATTCCCTATGAAATTGAATAAAATATTAGATCATCAAGTACATTAATGGAATTCCAAAAGCAAATTTGAAAGATATATAAATAGAAAAAATAATGAGAAAAAATACAAGGGTTAGAGAATTACAATGTAGGAGAAATATTTCTAAGGATGCAAAACCTTGTGAAAGAATTTTTTTTTTTGAGGATGCATGTTCCTTAAAAAAACTAAAAATGAGGATGAGGGTTTCAAAGAGTGATAAATAATATAAGGAAGAGGGTTTTAAGGTAGGAAAAAAATTGTGAAAGATGCACTTATGAAAACAAACATGTGAATTTTCACTTGATAACATGGACTCAATGTGAATATGAACTTACATACATGAAGTTACGAAGATTCACCTACGAAAATAAATGAATAAGTTAACATGATAGGGGAGTGACACAAATAAATAGGGGGGCTAAATGTCAAAGGTAGGTAAGTGTGAGAGTTCATTCAAATGAATGTCATAAATTATTGAATAAGGTTTTAGAGGATGTTTTAGTAGTATTTAGGTTCCAAGTACTACTTTATCATCTCAAAGGTTTAAAAATATTCCTAAAAAACATTAATTTTCTTATGGATACATAAGTATTCTTTGAGTTTTGAGGACTTCTTATGTGTTCCTCAGATTCCAAGGATTTCATAGATAGTCCTAGGATTTAGATAATTACTTAAGAAGTCCATGGATTCTAATATAAATAATTTTCAAGGTTAATGTTGAATTATGTACTAAAACAAATTTTAAAATAAATTTGAATTATGAATCAACCTAAATTTTGAAGGGAAATGTTGAAATATGAATTGACCTAAATTTTGATTTATGGTAATGTTGAACTATGAACTAACCTAGTTATAGACCTAAATTTTGAAGGGAAATGTTGAATTTTGAATTATTAACTAAAATATGAAGTATCCTCACTCTTGAATCACAATGTTGAATTATGGAAAGTTGGAGAGTTGACTAACAAATTTACCCCAAGCTCACTAGAGTCTTATTTTGATTGTCATATTCAACAGTCAAAAGAACATAGATACTTATTTGTGACCAAGATCACATTTATATTAGTTTATATATATTTTTTTAGTATGAAATTGAGTATTTTAATTTATTTTAAATGATCTGATATGGTTTAAATGTATAGATTTTATTTTATATCATGTCATTTATATTTGGTATTGTAGCATCAATGTCTCTTGTGTTTGGAGAGGATGATCAAGTGGATTTTATTTTCAAAAGGCATTAAATTTTTGGAGGGTAAAGTGTGTTCAAATAGGATGAAGCTACACTATAGGGATATGGGAAAGGGATTTGATGTTGTTACTATTCAAAAGTTATTGAATGGAAAAGTACAATGACTTTTTTAGTTAATGAATTTGAAACTGTAGTAGATGTCAAGAATAAAGGATACAACGTTATGTGGGAATACAAGGGAATTACCAAAGAAATAGATTAGAAATTCCAAAAAATCCTAGTGATCACATATATAATAGTGACTTAGAGGGTTATAGTGTTATCATGAAACTTGAGGGATATTGTAATGATGATAATAAAAGCAACATTAATATAAGGCCTAACGATAGAGTTGATTTTTTGTAGATAAAATGGTTTTAAAACTTAAGTGTTTTTATATAAATAATGAAATATACTAAGGGTTTATAAATCATGTGCTATAATATCATAAAATTTATGAAGAGAGATTGAAACCCATAAATTTTGGTGTAATGGCAAAAAAGTGGTAAATCTATGTTTTGAATGCTATAATATCATATAATCCATGAAATTAATAAATTAGACAATTAAAATTTTGGTTTTACATGAAATAAGAGGTACCCTAATGGTTAAAGGGATTGATTGATTAAATGGTCCATACTTTGTATAATATGGTGAACATAATTTGAAGTATAGGGTAGTTGGTGTCAAATTAATCCATTTGTGTTCATCTGCAATCAAATATGTTGTAGAGGAAATAATAAAAACTGTACTTTAAGGATACATGGTAAAATTTAAAAAACTTAATGGAAATACATTTGGTGTTAATATCAATAGAGTATTCAACACTCATCAAAAAGCATTCTCCCTATCTGAAGTATCTCTAATATAATGCCCTACTTGGAAATTAGGAAACATGGATGGTTCTCTCATGGATTTTATTTTGAAAGAATTCCAATAAAAGGTTGAGTTAAATATGTGAGATTCATTATAAGAGATACCAACCCAATTAGTATATCTAATGTATTTTTTTGCCATTAATTACAACCATTCAAATAAAGCAATCAAAATACCATACAATTTTAAAAAGTTTTAAAAATTGAATGTCACTCCAACCAATTCATCATATCAAAAATTTGATGAGGAAAATAAATGGTAAATATTTTCAAATGAATTTTAAAATGTGTAATATCATTTTTTTAAATCAAATTATCTCAAAAAAACCCATTACTTCAATCAAATCTCTATGGCACAAAAGTAGACCCCTAAATGAAGAGGCAAGAAAAAAAGTGTGTTAGATGTATTAACAACAAATTCCATATTTATTGTGGGTGAGAAATCTATGGAGGTAAACAAAATTAAATTTGATGGGATGGATATCTTTATAATGCATGGTATAAATATTATGGGTACCCAATGAGCACCTTCTACAGTCACAAATGTGACTAGATAAATGGTGACATGTATGTAGTAAATGATAACACTAGGAAAGAGAGAAAAAATTCAAATAGTACTAAAATAATTGATTATATATCAATAATTATTGAGATAAATTTAGACATTTCTCCATATTTGACTCATTTTTAGGATAATATGGAATAAAAGTTCCTCAAAGACTATTTCTTATTTTATATACCTAGAATTTAATGTGAAATAAGTGCAACAAGGACTTAATTTTTTATAACCTTCTTCTTATGTTGTATCAAAAATTTAGTAGGATGATTAATTAAAATTTCAATATGTTTCAATTACAAAAATAATTTCTTCACCAAGTGTGATGGGTGTAAAAATTTATAAAACAAACATAGAGCCAACACATAACCATAAACACTCTAAAAAATTAAAGAGTAACATAAATGGCATAATGAATAAATTAAAAGTTGTTATGTACATTAATATTCCAATAGATTATAATTATAGGAACATACTCAATGATTACTAAGAATTGTGCATGATAAAATAGAAAAAAATGAAAACTTCCATACCAAAGATGGACAAAAAATCTAAGTGAATAAGTAATGTTATGAACCTCTTAGTTACTTTGACCTTTATTCTCACATATGGACACAAGATTGGTATTTTTTACCACTTTTTCCTACCATTTATTTAAAATGGAGTAAATTACAAAGTCACATTATTGGCTTTATGTCTCAGGAAGCTTGAATAACTGGTCATTAATGAATATTTGGATTTATTATATAATAGTATTAGATCATTAAATCATCCATTTCATGATGAACTATTAAAAAATAAAGTTCATGAAAAATTAAAAGAGTATAGTGATAAATTTTTTAATTTTGAAGAAATTATTATTTCTAGTAAAAATGCTTCATAAAAAAAAAACCAATCCTATACTTGAAACTAGACAATGTTTCAAGTGAAAACCAAAATCATACCTTATTTGCATTTGCATCCATGTGATAGAAACAAGGGTGTTCAAAATTATGTATGTAAGCATCTTTCTAGTGAGACACATTCGTGAGGATATATATGGGAATTTTTGTAGAATAGAAGCATCATTATGAAAATTAGAAACATTTTCTTTGTCATATATAATGGATACCTACAAAACATGCCAAGTTGGATCAAGTACATTTAATTCTTATCCTAATGAGGAACTATATGAGTTTAAGGCCTTTTTGGAGTCACACTTGATGGATGAAAACCAAAAAATAGTGGGTATTATCAAACATAAGATGTTCAGGTTTCATATCATTAATGGCATACCAGTGATGAAATCTTAAAAATAATAAAATATTTTCAAATGTCTCATCAATCCTAATCTATGTACAAAATATAATGTTGAGCTAGAATTACTGAAAGGAAAACCTCCCCTAAAAATTTCAAATTATTTAAATATATAGAATATTTGAAGATGGAATTAAAATCATATATTTAACATTGGGGAAAGAGCACATCAAGTGAAGGTAGAGAATATTATATTCCAAAGAGAACATGTTAGTAAAATGTTTTATGTCCTTTGGGTATACTGTTTATAAATTGTAGTAGGATGTAAACTTTTTTTACCATAAAAAATCCAAGATAAATATGTATACGACCAAATATTAATTAAAATATCCCAAGTAATAATGATATTTATGTATGAATTATTTAGGAAATACATAAAGAATCATTCAATACATTTAAGGATGTGTATGTGAGAAATATTATTTTAGTAATACCAAAAAATGAAAAATGAAAACATATTAATAGGAAGGGAATATGGAGATATTTACCCTAAACCAAAAGGTGAGATGTAGCTAAAAAGGAAAGGATTCAATATTGGAAACCTACAAGGAGAGTAGAAGGTGCACTATTATATCATGATTATTAAAATCCAAATAAAACATAGACCAAATTAGATGAAATTATTCAAGATATTGATGTGGATAGTATCATATGGGAATGGACACCAAAAAACATGGAAAGGAGGGCCAATAAAGATACCTGATAAATGACATAAGGCCATTAAATTATACCTTAAAATACTTCAACAAGGTAATGAATGTTAAGTTATTTAGTGAAACTAGTGAATATCATACATTAATATGTGTTATCATCTTAGCTTCAAATGTGAGTTTATTACAAAGGATATTCCAACAAGGACTTAAAATAAATGAAATACTATTTAATATGAAAAGAAGATTAATATTTATTCATTGAATTATTTTTCATCAATAAATTTGTTATTATTATTACTATTTCAAGTTCATGGAGAGTTTCACAAAATTTAAGTGGCTTTAATCCATAGTTATTAGGTTCATCCAAATGTTGACTAGGTTTAGTTTAATCTAAACCTTAATCCCACCAAAAACGTATGGTCTAGTTTGAAGATAGTTTTAGTATTTTATTATTGTCTTTTATTTTATAATAGGGTGCAAGGGAAAGTAAAAAAAATATAGAACATGGAAACCATATTTGTATTCAAAACTTGTTGAATAGTTCTTGAGCCATCAAGAAAGATGAAAGTACATCCTATCATTGTTTTATTTCTATGTAAATTAAAGACATATAGGATGAAATATGGTTGATATTAATAATTTTTTGATATTTATTTTGATTAACCTAAAAAATACCATTAAAAATAATTTCTTTTAAATAGAGTCCTAAAACATGGCAAATAAATTTCTTCTTGCTGGAATTATTAATTCTATAAATATATTATTCTCATTGTACTTATTTTATGATCCTAAAAAATATATTAAAAAATTAATAATTTGAAAATATATCTACACTAAAATTATGAAACCTCTAGTAATCATTCCATCCTCTTTCATTATGCAAATGAGCCTACAAAACTTAGGTTGAATTTTGTGTAATGCATCCTTATTTTTTATTTAATAGGGTTAAAATAAGAGTTGAGGGTACCATTCCCTTTACAAAAAGATTCTAAAAGATATTCAAGAAAAAAAAGCAAGCCTAAAAGAAATAGAACCTAAAAACCAACTAGAACCAGTGGCATTAGCCAAAAAGATGCCAAAACATAAACAAAAAGATGAAGGGAAACCTAGACACCAAATGAAAGATAGTTTGAATCTTCAAACTCTAAATAGAGGACCAATTTATTAGTCCCCATGTTTTTAGTTTTCTTTTCCCTACCTTTGGTTTGGTTGCCTATTCCATGAATAGATTCCATGATGGGCCTCTTCCTCCTTATCCCTACAGACTTAAATTCCTCCTTCCCCTATTCAATATCCATCTTGGCTTCATCACCTCCTCCATTGTATCTAGTTTTTTTTCCCTAAGGGGTTTGACCGACATCTGATTCTTCCTCCTTCTATTGCTAAAAATCACCCTTAGGGTTTTCCCAATCCCTATGGTTGTGATAGAATATAATCTAAGGATGGAGATTTATTTCTCCACTTTTAGAGGGAAATTTTTTTTTAAAATAAGTTACTTTTATTAAAGTGTTTTTAAGTTTACTCAAAATGTATTAAGTTTTACACCTTACATTTTTATGTTGAATTAATTTTCTAAATGGGGGTGTAACTATGACAACTATTAAGTAATACTAGAACAACTATGGGGAATTATATGATCAAATAATAGAAACATTAGAATCCAATATCACACTAATTATAACCAATAATAGATTTTTTATAATGCATCCTTAAGGATTAGAGAAACTTTTATGGTTTTCCCAATCCCAGGGTTGTGATAGAAACTAATATAAGGGTGGATATTTATTTCTCTAGTTTTGGAGGGAATTTTTTTTCAAAACTAAGTTACTTTTGTTAAAGTGTTTTTAAGTTGACTTAAAATTTATTAATTTTTACACCTTATGTTTTTATGTTGAATTAATTTTCTAAATGGGGGTGTAACTATGACAACTATTAAGTATTACTAGAATAACTATGGAGAATTATATGATTAAATAATATAATCATTAGAATCCAATATGACACTACTTAGAACCAATAATAGATTTATTGGAATATGATATCATACTAGTTTAAAAATAATAATAGTAACATTGGAATATAATATCACACCAATTATGAACCAATAAAAATAATATTAGAATCCAATTTCATCACTTATAAAACAAAAAATGGTAATATTATAAGTCTAGATTCAAGGGCATATGACTAGATTTAATGAAATAATGGTTTTTTAAAACTACCACATTGCACTTTACACTAGATGTGTTTTCCCTTAAATTTTTTATTATATAGGTAAAATAAATTTGGGGCTCCAATAGTCATAAGTTTAAAATAAGTAAAACCCCATAGTCAAAAAATAAAGCCCCATCAGCTAAAAAATTGAAGTCTTTTAACTAAACTAACATAGTCCAACAAGAAATTAAAAGATAAGACAAAACATCATTATGATAAATAGCCTTAAATATAAATTGAGGGCTCCTCAAAGTTAGATTTATCCTATGATGTAACTTATTCTATCTCTTTAGTCTTCATGAACAACAATGCTTAGTTAATTATGCCTCAAGTTTGTTTAGAGGGTCCTTATAGGCTAGCCTATTTAGACTTATTCTGATGGATTTTGATGTTCCTTTTAACTTTTTAGAGTATTTTGAATGTATTTAGTATTTTATTGTACCATATCAACATTGATTTATTTCTATGGTAGTGGGAATTTCATTTGCTTTTCTTTGTCTAGTTCTTACTTAAGCTTAATAGTTTTAGGTTTTAAATCATACCAATATTGGATGAGAGAGGCCATGGCCCTCCCTATAAATTCTAGTTTATCTATAAAAAATCCAATTTTATTACTACATTCCATGTTTTTATCTTCCATTCTACAAGTTTCCATGCACCTAGAGCCATCATCCTCTTTCCAAGATATGGAAATAGTTCTAGGATTTTTCCTTATGGAGGTAGGGTAAAATGTAGTGAGGTGCTTGAAGGGAGACTTGATGGAACTAAAAAATAGGGAAAAGGGTTGGGGGATGGAATGTGTAGGGGACCCTTACTCTTTCTCCAAATGACCAAATTTTTCCTTGAAAGGGTATTCAACTGATGTTTCTTCAATATGGGTGTTATCTATTGAGGTGTCATCAACCAAATAGATAGGCTTCCCATGAATGGATTAACATTATTTAACAAGTAGAATAATGAGTCCATGGTGGATGATTTCATTCTCATCACTAATCAGATAGGCTAGGGCCATAGTTTCTAAATATTTCTAAAGGTAAAGAGGTAGACTGATCTTATAACTACATAAGTGATCAAGAATTAAAAATATTTCATTATCTATAGACATATATCCATCTAATGTTGGGGGATATCCTAATATGGTAATCCATTCTTCTCTATGTTTATCTTTTCATATGTTCAAAAAAACTTTTGCATTACATCAAGTTTCTAGTTCTTATCCTTGAAATCCTTCAGCCCATAATAGGACATCCTAGTCACTTCTCTAAAAGTTTCTTAAAACACCAAAATATTTATATTTATCATCATAATATTCTTTTTATTCTATTCAAGAAATAAATCCTTTGAGACTTCCTTATCATGTCCCTTGATCCTCTACATGAATTCTGTGAGACCACCTTTACAAAGTTTCTTCCAAACCTTCTTGTTCCCTTGGAGTTTGACACATAAAATAGGTTCCAAGAAGTCTTGGTCACCCCCATTTGTTTATGGAATATTTTTATCCTTTTTTGAATAGGATTAGGGTTAATTTTGATCTTAACCTATGACTATTGAGACTGAAATAAAATTAATTTTATGAATGTATAAGTTGTAGTCTTTGACATGCCAATGATAAAACTACAAGGGAAAAGAGATATACGCATCTAATATTAAATTTATCATGTGTAATGATTTCACAGAACAATTATGACTCATCCATAACATCATTGTTAATGATAATTAGAATTTGAGTGTAGATAGATTTAGTTCCATCCCACATGACCATTCTATCGATTTTGACCCCATAGTTGGCTAAACAATCAATAGAGGTATTAAAAATGGTCATCATAAATCATGGACTTAATGATGTGGTAGGGGATATTTTAACTAATAAAGCATTTAGGGTGTTGAGTGAGTCTCCCTATATAACCAACTTAGGAATGAAGGATCATGTAACAAGTTATATGTCCCAAAGGGATACCATATCTTTAGCTACATAGTTGGTTTGGTGTCCTAAAGGTGTGACATAGGAAAAAATCACTTTCCGGTCATGGTCCTTGATAATACCTCCCATACATTACTAGGGTTGCCTTTTGAAGATCATCAAATTTGAGTTTCATCCACCCTATCAAGGGGCATGAACACTTGGTTGAACGTCTCATCACTAAGACTTAGGAATTTATACAAATTGTAAGAGGTTGAAATAGAAAAATGGAAGACTCAATAGGTGAGTAACTGACCTTGTCCTTAGGATTAAAATAATTCTAATTCTTTGAGATTGAAGAACAAAATCACTAAAAAATAGAGTCCATGGAATAAATTCTATTGGAAAAATAATAATAATTCCTCACTTTCCAAATGGACCAAGGAAAGTGTGGTAGAGCAAGGTACCACCATAAAAATAGGTAAGTTAGACCCCAAGGTGGTTTCCATTGAAGAATTATATCTTGAAAAAAATTGGGTCATACCTAGTAAAGAAGGAAGAGTTGAAGTAGAATATCTATGATGGAAGAGCTGAAGGTATAGTGTAAGAAGAGATGATTGATAGACTCTTCATAATATTGATAGAGGGAGAAATGATTTGGAATGGTAATTCCCTACTTGACCAAAGTAACAATGGTGAGGATCCTATTATGAGCCACTAGTTAGTAGAATTTATTGATATTAGAAGTTAAATGTCTGATCTAAAGGGGATTCTAAACATCCTATTCTGGTGTTTATATCATTAAATTGTCTCAAGTGTCTTTTGGTGTTTTTTAATTGTAATTGTAATTTATCCATACAAAAATTTTAATTTATTTTTTCCAAACCTACTATTCAATTGAATCAATGTTTATGGCATATTCTTAAAAAATAGCCTTAGAGAATGATAACTACGTACAAAGTCATGGATCCTAAACACTACATATATTGTTAAGGATATCCACTATTTACTAGGTAGCCATAGAGCCCAATCACTTCTTGGGTACCACCAGATCTTGATATTTGTTAGGATTTATAATTTCCCAAGTAGTTATTTGGATCCACAATTACCCAATTAGTAGCTGGGCTTTAGGGCTTCCTAAGTAGATGTCAGTCTCTAAATTTACCTTGGTGTTTAAAAAAATCATTTTCCATAGATCATTCATTTTGTATGATAATATCTACCATTAATATCAATAATTTCATTGAGTTAATGGTTTAAGTATGGAATTTTAACTTATTAAGTCTTAAATCTTATTTGGACATTGTGATAAATAGTAAAAAAAATATCTACAATTTAAATAGTTATCATGGGAGGATACTTTTGAAGGAATAGACCTGATAGTATAGATCCATAGGTTAAGAATCCAAGAGTTTTTATCAATCTATAGGAATGAGGGATTGTAAATTTCAAGGATATAATTGATTTTTATAACCCTCACATTTCTATTTAATTCTCATATGGATGAAAAGGTTACATGGTGTAATTTTGAGGGGTGTTTATTATTGTTTTAGATGAAGTCATCATTCATTTTATTGGGATGAGTATGGCAGGGATGAAGTTTTAAAAAGCAACTCTTGATATAAAAGGGGGGGAGGATATGTATCTTAAGGACAATGAAAAACTTAAATTTTTAAAATGGATATCTTTGTGATTTATTTCCTACTCCCTAAAATGATTTGGTGAAGAAAGTTATGAAGTATATCACTCGATAAGGTCATTATAAAGTAGTGTATGTCTAAAATTTTATCCTTTTTAATCAATTTTTGGTTATAAACATTTTACTAAAATTATATTTTACCTACTGATGTCATTGGAGAGTTTTATTATTGATGTTCAGCTTGGTAATATGATCATACCTCTCCACCAAGTTTTAACACACCTTATTTTTAAACATGCAAAATATTTTGATAATGTCACTTTTCCAAAGATAAGGCATTTGGAGACTAGTAATATTGTATTTTATATAAAAAACATTATGTTTAAGAGTATTAATAGTGGTAATAAGTATAGACTTATCACTATCAATGTACCATGTGTTGATAAAGTTATACATCAACAAGTTAAGAGATTCCTTTTTTCCATTATGTTAGAGTCCAATAAATTGGAGTCCAAAAAGGAAAAACACTTTTTTGGTTCTTCTAATTCAAAAAAGAGGAGAAAAATTAATGATAGTCATTTAGTGTAAATTCTAGAGAATCATATTTTAGGTGGTAAAGAGGTAGTTTTGACTATTTTTGGTCACCATGGAGATGCAACATCCGAAGATCAGTTTAGGGATTCAAGATCACTTTCTAGCTTCTCAATTTTTAGTCAAAGTTTGATGAAATGGCTAAGTTAGAAAATCAAAAGACCTAGTAAGTTTTCAAAGTTGGCCTTCATGTTTTGTGTCAAGGAAACAGTCTTCATGTTTTCTGTCAAAAGATGAGTTAGATATTTTGCATGAAGGAGAGTTTTCACAAAGCTCTAAGACTTTAAAATATTTATATAAGTGTTTTAATCTTTGGAAAGGGTGTGTCCCAACTAGTCTGAACATGTTTTGTGACAATTTTTTTTATGAAGGCTTAGGTCTTTGGAATAATTGTTTTGAAAAAGTTCAAAACAAAATTTGTGAAAACAAGGTCATGAAGAAAAGGAAATCCTAAAGATTTTGTAAAACTATCTAAGCATCTTACCCTTCAATAAAACGTTTCAAATAAAACTCAAAACTTTTGTTTCAAATAAAAATTATGAAGAACAAGAATAAAATTCAAAAACAAAAGTTTTGAAGACTAAAGTAAGATTTAAAACTTTTGAAAATAAAAGAAGTCATAAATTTTGTGTAAAGGCTCAAATTGAAAGTTTTTAATTAAAAGTCATGAAGATTAAGGCTTGATTAAAAATCATGACAGCATAAAATCTAAAGGCTTAGGTATTCAAAAAAATTGTGAGCATAAAGATCCATGATAAAAGTCATGAATAATTCAAAAGTCATGATGATATAAGTTGAGATGGAAGGATGCATGAAGGATGAGTGAGATGTGAAATCTTTTTAAAAATTTCTAAGTATTAAAAAGAATTCAAAAGTGTGAAAGTACATAAAACCAATAAAGTGATATGTGGTAGTAGAGAAGATAGAAAGTTAAATCCTATAGATGTTGATGATTTTCTAAGTGGTGAAATGAGAACCCATATAATTAGATCTAATAGTGCAACAAAGGAAAAGGAAAAGATTTCCAAAGGAAGAGATTTGATAGAGACAATTTCATCATTACACCAACATAATTTGATGGTCTGACCATCTATCAAAATACATGAATGCAGATGGCACATTATAGATCACAATGATATCATGTAAGATAAGGAGCATCTTAATGATAAGTACATGCATCACTTATGAAAGAGACCTTGAATATTTACCCAATCATCATTAAAAATTTTAACTACCCCAGTAGTGTGTAAGACTAGATCAATGGCATGCAAACTTCCCATTACCTATAAAATATTGGGTCTTATATTGTAAAATGGTTGTCATTACTAGGAACCATAATGCTAAAAAAACCTTTCCCTCCATGGGCCCTTTATCGCTTGAGCATTGTAAGTAATGAGAATTGATTTTATCTTTCTTCATGATTCTTGCATTATGTGTGTATTTTTTGGTTTGTTGACCTATGGGTAATTCTAACCCCTCTTATTATTTTCCATCCCTCAACACCTTTGTTCATAACTTGTCTCTCTCTTGTAGGTTGTATGTTGTGTTCACATAGGTATATGTAGGCACTATTTGTAGACCATTTTTTATCCCTCCTAGTGTTTTATTATGTTATATGCCTTAATAAAAATCACTTAATGCAAGTGAAATGTCCATTTTATAGATTGTGTAATGTTTTCTCATTTTTTGCAGTTTTAGTGTTCTCTTCAAACCCTGTAGAGGTGTTCTTTCTATTCTTGGTGCATCACCTTTTACATTTGAACAACCCCCTCTCCCCCTTTTCCCCTTAATAGATTTCATATTTATAATTAGGAATATATTTCCTTTTATCTCTTTTATACTTTTATGTTTACCCTAAATAAGATGCATTTAGATTATAATAATGTCAAACTTCTCTAGAGGTTCATCCCAAAGAGTGTAAGAGTCCCACACCTTGGGGGTTGATCCCATTGTCTCACTGAACCATCTTAAAATTTACTAGGTGTAAATTTCAATTGAAAATAGTTTATAGCATTCCCAATGGGACAAATCAAAGTTTTGACTAATAATTCAATGCTATTCTTCATCAATAGTGTTTGATATACTCTACAAAGCACCTAGTGACTCCAATTATTTATGGTTTTTAAATATAAGTGCTTCATTTATATGACAAGATAAATAAGATCATATTTAATAGGTATTATTTTTCATTCTATTAAATTACCTACACCTTATAAAAGAAGAAGATTTAGAGCATATTTGACTCCCATTGGAAGAGATAGTGGTTCAAGACAATCATCCCTAAGAGGCCAGACTACCCCTCCTTTTGGTAGACTTACCTAACCTAGAGGAAGGTTATTTCCTATTCTCTTCATGTCTACCCAAATAAAATAGTTATTTTTGCCCTTTAATTTAGGTATTCCTTTGGCTCTAAGTTAGTATGATGACATATAAATTTTAATGCATAAAATACTGCCATATTTTAATGGTGATAATGCAACCAACCCCATAGAGCACATATAATATATTGCTAATATTTGCTCAGTCTATAATGTCATTGAATATAATGTAGTATTTAAGATACTAACATTTTATTTAAAATGAATATCCCTCTAATGGTATAGGATTTTGATACCTAATTCCATTCATAGTTGACACAAGCTAGGAGAGCATTTCTATAATCAATTTGAAGACAAGAGTGACCACTTATATTTGATGTAAAAATTACCACCATTAAGATATCTCCACATGAGATGATGGTTGATTTTAATTTCAAATTCCAAAGAGTTTGGGATAAAATACCACCCTTGTTTAACCCATCTTTTAATACTACATTTTTATATTGTTTAAGGTGTCTAAATAGTGATATAGCTCTAATGGTCTGATTTATGGGAGGATTAGTACTCCCTAATGCAATGAAATTATTTTTAGGGATGAGAATTATCTAATTTAGGATGAAAATATTAATCCTAGGCCTCCCATGCCTCTCTTTCTAGAACCACCACCCAATCATCCTATTGCTTAACCTTAATTAACACCTATCCCTATTATAGCTAGCCCACCAACTACATTTGCCACTCCTCTTAGTGAACTACATGAAGTTAAATCACTATTTTAGAGTTTTGGGAATGATCTAGTCATGTTAAAAAGGCATCAAGCCAAATATTCTAGACGATACTAGTTATTTAATTAGTCTTATCAACATGTTAAGTGGCCTTATCAAAGTAATGCACAAGCTCAAGGGCATCTCACTTAGTCTAGACTACCTAATATGTAAAATTACAATAATTCTAACACTCTAAAACCCTTTTTCCCATTAAAAATAATATATTCCAAGATTATGAGTGGTGCTTTCCTTGAAATCAGCCTCATAATCTAGCTACCTATGTAGATGGAGTGCTAAACCAAGATTTGATGGTGTAAATTATATCATAACCTTAGGAGTAGATAAAATAATCATATTAAAAGAGGGAAGAGGTGCATGAAGAGTCCTAAATTCATAATGATGAAGCCACTTTGGTAAATTGATAAGAGAATGACTTCATTAGCATAAATTAAAACTATGTATTAGATGTAGTCAACAATCTAGTGACTTATAATACAAGGTTTAAAAGAAACCAAATAGAGGGAGATAAATATTCATCATTAGGCCAAACCTCTACTTAAGAAGTTATATGGGAAGTTTACAAAGAAAATGTGACTCTTAATACTACCAAAACTCAAAAAAATAAACCTAAATCTAGTCAACACACTAGGGAGGAGGCTGTTATCTCAATGTTTCAGATGAAAACAAGCTTGAACATGACTATGTGGGCATCCTTGTCCATTACTTCTCAAAAAAAATTATTGCAAGAAGAATTGAATATCTTTCATTCTCATGAACCAACAAATGCATCTCCAAATACTTCTATAAGCTTGTGTCATCTAAAAAAATGAGATCATTGAAAATGTAGTAAACCACTACCATTATATATCTCTTTGATCATAGGTAAACACCTTATCCATAAATGTATGATTGATTTAGGTGAAAATAGCTCAATAATTACCATAAATATAACTAATATGTTAGGTATATAGTGTAATCCAATTATGAAAGGAGTTATTCAATTATATGGAAAAGCTATCAAAACTATAATGGTTATTAAAGGTTTGAATCTTACCTTACATGCATGGCCTATCATATCCATTACCTAGGACATATTTTTAATAGACTTACCTCCCCTTTTTTCCACTTATCTTTCAAGAGGATTTAATGAAAAAATGGGTGGGTACTTGTCATATAACTAGTCACACATGGTGTTAAGGAATAGATATGGAACCAAGGTGACTATCAAGGTTAAGACTATTTATATAGATCATATAGATCCATACTCACCTAGATCCATAGTTTAGTCTTGCATGAGACTAACATAAATTTATAGGAAGTCTTAGATGTAGCACTTGATTACTATGCTAATGAGCATTATTGATTTGATCTATATGATTGTATAAAGGAAATAAGACTGGGTAATTATTTTATCCTTGAGGATGACTCTATTCTTTTAAACCTCATGAAAAATCAATAATACCTTGAAGTCACATGTAGTTGTTATTTGATGGATCTAGAATCAAAAATGGTGTAGGTGAAGGAACTATGATGATATCTCCTCAAAATGACAAATACTTTCATGCATACAAGCTAAAATTTAGTTGCACCAAAAATGTGGTTAAATATGAGGTGTTGATCCAAGGCTTCCAATTGGCATAAAATAAATAATCAATAGACTATAATTGTTTTGGGATAGTGAGATGGTTTTAAACTAGGTAAGAACCTAAAATACATCCAAAAATATCCTACTAAAGGGTTATAAACATGAAGTCTGGGACCTCATTAAAAGCTTTAATGCTTTCAACATACAAGTTGTGTTGATGAATTAAAATGTTGATGGAGATAGGCTTTCCTCAGTAGGTTCTCAATATGACCTCCATGTTTATTTTGTGAGATATTAAATTTAACTTGTCAAGCCTATATTTAGACTTGTAGTGCCTGATAAAGATGTTAAATATTAAGTGTTTGATAATGATGTAAAAATATCAATTTTATAGAAAATTAGGTAGAGTTTTCTACCAAAAACTAGTCAAGGTTGAAAGCATAATATGAGGATCAAATCATACAATTAAAAGGAAAAAACAACATAAAATATTGGTCATTCTAGAGAACATAATCAAGTCTAATGATTAGTTTAAAGGTGAGAAGAGGAACATGATGGTAAAGAAAGATAATTGTGAGCAATTGGTCATTTCCGATGACAAACTCCTAAGTGTTGTAAATGTATGCACTCAACCTAATATGAAAGAGTTTATTCAAATTTATATAAACTTTGATGATGTATTTACTTGGGGATGCAAATATTTCAAAGGTTTTGACCCAACCTTGGCCTAGAATATAATTAAGTTAGACTCTGATGCCAAGTTGGCTAGGTAGAAGAAAATTACTATAAAACCCAAATTAGAACCATTGATGAAGAAGGAATTGACCAAAATCATTGAAAGTAAAATCATCTTCCCAATTAAACACTCCTTTTAGGTAGTAAATTTAGTCTTAGTGGGAAAGAAGAGTGGAGAGATCAAGTTGTGTGTGGATTTTAGGGACTTGAATAGAGAATCCCTCAAAAATCACTATCCCCTTACAACCATCAACCAAATACTCCAAAAAATAGTAGGGTTTGACATTTTTATAATTATTGATGGTTACTTGGGTTACAATAAAATATTTCTGTAAGATTTTGATCAGTTTAAGATAACCTTTACCACTAAATAGGGCACCTACATATATAAAAAGATGCCTCTTAAACTAACCAACACTAGTGTGATCTTCCAAAGAGTTATGGACATGGACTTCAGGGGCCTAATTAATGATATGATCTTGGTTTACCTTTATGGTATCACTATTTTCTCTAAATATGTAGTTGATCATTTGGATCATTTGAAGCAAGTCTTTAACATATGTATAGAGGTTGGGGTATCTTTAACCCTTAACAAGTGTTTATTTTTTGTCTATGAAGTTTAGTTATTAGTGCATATTATTTTTAAGGATGGATTAGCCATTGAACCAAAGAGAGTAGAAGCCATCATGTCCCTTTCTCTACCAAGACACATGAAAATCATCCAAATATTTTTGGGAAAGAGAAACTTTTTCAGAAGGTTTATACCTAACCTTGCTTCATTGGTCAAACAAATTGCCTCTATGATCAAGAAGAGTGACGCTTTCAATTGGAAAAGATAAGGTAAGGACAAATTTTAAGTAATCATAAGAGTAATATCCCAAGCCCCCACACTTGTGAATCCATGTTATGACAAGGATTTCATCCTCTATAATTTTGGAGGGGATGAAATCATCTCAACAATCTTAGTAAAACAAAATAATGATAAAAGGGAACAACCTATTACTTTCTTCAATCAAGTGATTAAAATTATGAATTGAGATGTAGATTAATTAAAAAACAAGTTTTGGTTGTATTATAACATTGAATAAATTCAAACACATGCTCTCTAATAAAAATATTCAGATAATGGTCTCACATCCAAGTGTGAAATAGTTTATATTGAGCAGAGATATCAATGAAAAAAGAGTTGGTTGGATCACCAAGGTAATGGAATATTATATTGACATCAAAATCACCAGGATCATAAGGGGAATATGATTGTGTGAGTAGTTAGTAGTTGACCTAGAAGATGAATGTAAAATCATCCTTATGCCACAAGAAAAATAACTAGCTAATTAGGATCATCCTATTTGCTAGACTAAGAGAATGAAGGCCTTTCTCTAGTCAGGTGAGTATATAAAAGTGCTTGATAAATCTAAAATAATACATTTTAGGTCGCACATTATTCCTTATGTGCTTTTTAATGATGTGTTGTTTATAAAATACATCAATGGAGTTATCAGATGTATAGACCATATTCAAACTAATAAGATCCTTCAAGAGTTTCATGATGGATTGTCAAGATGATATTATTCACCCAAAAACACTGATGTCAAGATCATGAGGGCCAATTATTAGTGGTTAAGTCTACTAAAACATGATCACATATGGGTAATAAGTTATATGAAATGTGCCTTCTTCATAGGAAAATAGAGGTTAACAACTCTTCCACTTCATCTAATTCAAGTTGATTATCCCTCTCTTAGTGGGGCCTATATTTCATTAGAATGATCAACCCTCATTGAAATGATGGATGTAAGTGAATTATAACTAACATAGACTAATTTAAAATTTAAATAAAAGTAGTAGCTCTCAAAGAGGTAAATGAAACATCCACCTTGGATTTTTTATTGTTAGATTTGGTTTTCTAGTTAACATTATCTTAGACAACACTATGGATTTTATTGGGACCATAATTAGTGAGTGGGAAGCTAGACATAGAATCTATTTGATCACCTCCTAAAATTATTACCCTCAAGGTAATGGTTTGGATGAGACAACCATTAAAAACTTAATTTGCATCTTCAAGCAAACCATGGAGGAGAATTAAAGGATTTGGCATGTACAACTCAAATTAACCATGTGGGCAAACATAATAGTGCTAAAAAATGCAATAGGTATTTATCCATTCATGTTGGGATATGAAATAGAGGCTAGGTTGCCTATGTCACTTTAATTACCATAACTATATCTTTCCCATTAAATGAATCTAATAAAAAATGATCCTATGATGGTGAGGCTAGTTGGACTAATGGAGTAAAAATAGACTAGAATTAAGATGGTGCATATATTGGATCTTCAATAAGATCAAATGAAGAGAAACTTCAATAATAATGCTACTAATAGAAGTTTTCAAGAAGGAGACTTAGTGATCAAATGGGATGTGGATAGAGCAAAATCTAGGAAGCACACAAATTTTTATGAAATATGGAGTTTTCCTTATGTCATCATAGGCTACAAATAGGCCAATGCTTTTAAAATTCAAGTTATAATAGAGAAGAGATACTGATCCTAATCAATGGGATCCATCTAATGTATTACTCTTGAAGTGATTTTCATGTGTATATAATAGTTTGGCTACAATTCGATTATTTTATGTATTGTGTCATAGTAGTTAGTTTTCTTTCCTTAAGTTCTTTTACATAATTTCTATTTTTTCTATTTCATTATGAGGTGAATCTCAGTTCAATTATTTAGTAATAGGTCAATTAGGTTGCAACTAAGTTTCACTATAAGAATATGAGAAGTTTTGGATGCTTCGATGAATCCATGCCTAATGGATTACTTTAAAGTCTACTGAATTCTTGCATAGTGGGCAAGAATACTACATAAGTATCTAGAATGTTAAACATTTTTTGGTCAACATGGAGGTGTAGCATCCAAAGACTAGTTTAAAGCTTTAACATCATTGTAGGATTCTCATGTTTCAGTCAAATTTTGATGAAATGGATAAGTTATAAAATCAAAACACTTAGCATGTTTCAAAAATTTCCTTTGCATTTTGTGTCAAGGAAATATTCTTCTCATTTCTTTTGAAAATATGATTCATAGATTTTTCATGGAGACTCTGCACAAAGCCTAAAGACTTTGTAAGATTTGTATTAGTGTGTTACTCTTCTAAAAGAGTGTGTCACAACTATTCAAAACATTTTTTGGACAAAAAATTTCATGAAGGATTAGGTATTTATAATAATTTCTCTGACAAAGTTTAAAACAAAAGTTGTGATAGAAAAGTTGTGAATAAGAGGAAAGCCTAAAGATTTCATATAAATTGTCTAAGTCTTTTAGCCTTTGGAAAATGTTACCAAGAATATTTATAACTTTTGTTATTAAAAAAATTCCACAAAGAAATAACAAAATTTGGAGCTTTTGCAAAAATAAAAGTTCCAAAGACTAAGGCAAGAGTTGAAACTTTAATAAATAACAAGAGTTAGAACTTTTGCTTAAAGGATCAAATTAAAAGTTGAAAATTAGAAGTGACAAATGTCAAGGCCTAAAAAAATAGTGATAACACAAAATACAAAGGCTTAGGTATTTGAAACTTTTGTGAGAAATAATATCCATGACAAAAGTTATGAAGAATACATAAGTCATGATGATAGAAGTTGTGAAGGTAGGATGCATGAAGGATGTGTCAGAGTTGAAATCTTTTGAAAAAAATCTATCTTAAAAATACTTAAAAAGAATGAAAGCATGAAGCACTAAGAAAGTGATAGATGGCAATAACAAATCCATAAATTTAAATCTTGTAGATACCAATGATTTGTCAACTGGAAAAATGAAATCCCATAGAAGCAGAGCCAATAGTGAAAAAAAGGAAAAGGAAAGGGTTGCCAAAAGAAAGACATGTGGTAGTGATGACATAATCAGTGTTTGAATCTAATTTAATGGCTTGATTGACTATCAAAGATAATCTTAATGATATACATGGGCATCACTTATGAAAATGACCTCAAATGATTCCCCAATGATTATTTCAATTTTCAACTACCCTAATAGTGGGTAAGAATGAATAAATGACATATGGGCTTCCTATTATGTATAAAACCCTGTTATTAAATTGTAAAATGGTCAACATTTCTAGGCACCATAATTATGAAAAAAAATTCCTTATAAGATCCCTTTACCACTTGATCCTTGCAACTAATGATAATTTAGTTTTCCTTTCTTCATGAATATTGCATTTTGTGTTTATTTTTTTGGTTTATTGATATTTGTCCATGGGTAATTCTTCCCCCTCTCATTATTGTCCATCCCTCAACACCTTTATGCATAAATTGGCTCTCTATTTTATTCATATTTATGTGCACATACATCGATGTAAGCACTACAGGTGGACCATTTGTTATCCATATTTGTGATGCATTATGTCTTGTCTTATCATTTGAATCACTTATGCAAATGTAGTTTCCATGTTAGAGATTGTGTAATGTTTTCTTATGTTTGTAGTTGTAGTGTGATCTTAAAATCCTATATAAGTGATATTTCTAGTCTTAGTACACCACCTTTTACATTTAAATAACTCCTCTTTTCTTTTTCCCCTCAACAAATTTTAGATTTAGAATTATCAGTAGATTTCCTTTCAGCTATTTTAGGCCTGCATGTTGATCTTAAATGAGTTGCATTTAGATTAGAAGGAAGCTAGCCTTCTATAAAGGTTAGTATTATGAATAACAAGAGTTTCATACCTTGGGAGATGATCCCATTGTCTTAATAAATCATCTTTTAATTCAGTAGGTGCAAGGTTTGAGTGACAACAAGTAGAAAGGAAAGAAGTAATAACCAATCAACAAAAGATTCATCTCAAAGGGAAGAAACATGTTTTATAATCCATTGATGTTGTTAATACCTAAAAGTTAAATTATATAGTGACTGATGTCTATATCCATAAGAGAATTATTTATTGGTTGATGAGTGATAATTAGAGTCTATATGAGTCTATCAAACAAATATATATGCAACATAATGAGAGTTTAAATATGGAAGATATAGTCAATAAAATGAAGCAACTAGATGATAGAATTAACAAATTTGAGGAAGTTAATTATAGGATTAAGTGTGACATTTATGTTATGCTTTATCTTAGTAGGGTGATTTTTAATAACTCTACGTTTAATTTTAATATGTTGAATGAAGTAGTTAAATTGAGGAAGGATGGGTAGAGTAGTGACAGAACAAGAAAGAGGTTAAAGGGAAAGGATAAGAGTATTTTTGATGATGTCTAGTAAAGTGAAATGGAATAAACTGATAATATACTGATCAAAATGACTGAGTATGGGAATGTAGCCTTGGTAGGGATTAATGGATAGGTTATGTTGAAATAACTATGCCTTTGTTGTAAGTAGTCTTTCTTGAGTTTTAGATTTTTTGTTACTTTTTTGTAATTGGTATTTCCCAAGTTTTAGTTTTTTTTGTAAATTTTTTGTTTATTAGTTGTTGATAAATAAACATGTTCTATAATTTATATTTATTTATTTTTTAAATTATTTTGTATGGGATTTTGATACTATAATGTTTCACAATGTGAAATAAGTGTAAATTCAGGAAATAAATGGATTAGGTTATATAATCATTATATTGTTTATGCATCACTATAATATGATTTTGTAGATTTTTTTTAAAAATGATATAGTTTCATCGTTACACAATTATTATCTTCTTTTAATGTCAGAATGTGTAGATATAAATGTCAATTTTTATGTTTATCAAGGTATCTATTAGGTAGCCACTGAGTTTGTCAGCAATCAAAGTAGTTAACAAACTCTATTTTTTCTTGGGAAGATGAAGGAATTTATGTGTTAGGGTAGCCAAAAAGATATATAGATTAATAGGTAGACAATATGATCCATAATTAATGATTTTATTATTAGTTAGTTGAAATTTAATTTCCTAAGGTAAACTAAAATAAATGCTAAAAAATACTCTTAATCTATGCCTCTTTATTTTTTATATTTAAGCATTGAATTATTCTTCATATATGACAGTCATTAATCATCCGGTATAGACATATTATTGATTATATATTTTTTGAAATATAATTAAGAAAACATAAGAGGTTTCCATCCAAATACATATTTTCATGTCCTCTTTCATGACTATCCATATTTATTTTATTGAAAATAGAAACCAATTAAGTATAATTAATATTATTATAGATGTGATTTTAAATATCTTATATAAATTTGACAAGAAATTTTATATCATGGTGTAATGTTTTAACTGCATCTATATTTTCATCTATAATTACCCTCTATTTTCATTTCCCTAAAATATAATATTAAAGGGTTTGATTTTGGTGAGGTGATATTCTACAAAATTTAACATCACAAATAGACAAGAAGCTATTGAGTTTTGTAGGTGTCCATGTAACTATTAAGATCATCTATTGTTTGGATCTCATTTTAAGTGGAGTCTAGTATTTGTCTATGCTATCAATCTCCATGACCTCTCGTGTATCTTATGGAATATGTAGTCACCCAAAAAACCCATAAGATATATAACTACCATGGTAGTCATTGAGCTATGATGATGCCATGGAAGATAATGTGATTCATGGATCATTCCAAAACTAAATATCAATATTGATAGCTTCCTTGTTAGCCACATAGCTTGATGGATTATTGAGAAGCTATGTATTTTGATTGATATCTATGCTATTAAATTATGTGACCACCTAGGTAATCACCAAGATCCACAGCCTCCCAAATAGTTAGAGTCCAGTACCACTTGACCAAATGTTGGGCTCTAAGGATGCCATGGTAGTTTTTAAGATTTATAGCTAGGTTTGACACCATGTCATGAATCCTAATAGATACCATGTTATTTTTATATCCTAGTGGATGCTTGAGCAACTGTGGAACCTAGTGGTTGCATATTTTTGGTGGCTACAAAGTAGTGTATATGATAGAACCCAACATATTTGGTAGTTTCCCAATTCAAATAAGAATCATTACATGTAATAACTTACCATTTAGAGTCATTATATTGAAAATAGGTAATTCAAAATGAATTTATAATTTATCATAAATATATATTAAGAGTGGCAAGACACCCACTCCATCTAAAAACTTTTTAAGGATGGACATTTTACAAATAGTAAGAGTGGGTGGTCTATGGAGTCTGGTGGCTACCTAGGCATCCTTAAAATATGGTAACTATCTAGGATACAATGGAACTTGATATATTGGTCATAAAATCACTTTAAATTATAATCATTACATGTAAACAAGTGATAAGAGAGTCATTAGATATATAATATGTAAAATAAGTCATTTAAAATGAATTCATAATTTCTCAAAAATCTATATTTAGAGTGGTCAGCCACCCACTCCATCTAGGAGATTTATCATGATGAAATTTGTGAAAATATTAAGATTGGATGGCTTCCCACTCTAACAAAGAAACATAGAATGGGTTGTGTGCAAATTTTATGTTGATAAATCATGACATTGGTTTTTTGTAATTGGAATCATTAATTTTGATTTAGTTATAATAAGAAGCTTTTTTTTATTATTCTTAGAGTGGGCTTTCCATTTTGATTAAAAAACATAATTATTAAAAAAATAATTGTTTTCATTCTTAGAGTGGGAGGTCATCTGATCTATGAAAGAATCATGAACTAGATTTTGTGTAAATATTATAAATAAAACATGTACGTAAACATCATTTACACTCCTCATGATTGGATGCATTTTGATTACAAAATCTAGATATGATAAGATGAAATGATTCTCATTCTTAGAGTGGGTGGTGCCCACTCTAAGAAAGAATCATGTAATTGATTTTGTGAAAATATTAGCATTGACCGCTAAGTATAAGAATTTAGAAGAATGGTATGGGTTTTGTGTGAATATTAGAAATAGAAAACCTAACATTATTTTCATGAAAGTCTAAAATGTTTCTCATTATTAGATTGGGTGGCCACCAACTCTAAAAAATAAGAAAGGAATGGATTTTATTCAAATATTAACATTGGTTGCCTGCTATAATAATTTAAAATCATGGTATGGGTTTTATATAAATATTAGCACTAGAAAATCTAACATTATTTAATTAAAAGTCCAAAATTTATTTAAGTTACCCACTCTAAAAATAATCATGGAATAAATTTTGTTTAAATATTAGGACTTAAAAACTTGAGATTGTTTATATACACTATAATGGTTATAAGCTACAATGGTTGTCTACATGCTCTATGAAAATTTAAGATAAAATGTTTGTCATTGAGTTAGAGTTTGTAGCTTCTCACTCACACAAAATAACATGGATTTTTTTGGTACAAATATTAGAACTAAAAAATGTGAAATTGTTTTCTACACTGTAATAGATGTCATCTATAATGGTTAGTCTCACACTCTATGAAAATGTAAGTGACACATTATTTTCATATTTTTGGATTCATTTTGATTAAAAAACTCTAATATAAAATCAAAAAATGGTTCTCACTCATTAATTCATTATGGAAAATCTCTTAATGTAAACATTTCATGTCATATTTAATAAGTTTACATGATATTCAACAAATAAAAAGGTAAATATTTTAAACTCCTATAAATATAATTAGTGGTATTTTTTTTGCTTGGAAAAAATATTTTGAATTAAGTTTATCTGATTCATTTATATGGGGAATGCATAAACATTAAAAAAAACAAATATTGAACATTGTGTATTGTAGAAAATATTTTTGAAACATAAGAAAGTCAAGTTTTTAAAGTAAAATTAGTGTTTCATATTGTCAAACAAACTCTAAGGAAACAATAAAATCTTCAACAAATCATCTTTTTGCATAATACAAGATCTCTTATATACAACTAAATATTTTAAATTTATACTATAAATGAATACATAATATAAAAAATTAAAATTATTTCTTTTGAATTTGTATCAATATTCATACACTAAATAAAATGTTTTCTTATATTCATAACAAAATAGTTATAATAGAATAAAAATAATAAAATAGAGCTATATTTATTATAAAAAAATAGTAATAAAGTATCTAAAAACATAAAGTTGGAAATGAAAGACATAAAAGAATAAAAACTTGATTCAATTAATAGAAATTCTTCTCAGATGAGAGGCTAGCACTAAAAATGGTTACAGATATAATTACATCAACAATGATAAACCTGACTCCAGTTATTCCCTCTCATTTTTATGACTTTGAATGTCATGCCCTATATTTTATTATCAATTTTATGCCCTATCTAATACTTATATGGATCTCATGGCCCTGCTCCTATTCAGAGTACATTCATCTATCTCTACTCATGTCCCTACTCCAGTAACTATAACTATCATGCCATGTATTTTCTTCCCTTCAAGTTGATTTTTCATTCAATTGTAAAAAAATGAATAACCATACCTTATAGATTGTTTTTAAAAAAAATATGGTAATAAAATCTTATAAAAAAAACTCACTCAATACACGTTGTGGCATTTTTCAAATTTGAATGTGACATCTTAAATTGTCTCACTCAAATTAAAACTTGATATTTAGAAAAATCAAATATTAAAAGGGTCAGATTTAAATCTATGGGATAAATTTTTTAAAGCTATATATTCAAATTTAAAATAGGCTATTGTTGATTTTGCCTTCCATTTTAAACATGATACTTATAAATTTTAATTAATTTTCATATGTCATTCACATATAATAAATAATTTAAAAATGAAAAAAATTGTAATACATAGCAATTTTTTATAATTTTTAAAATAATATATTCATGTAATTAATTATAATAATGTCTCAAAATTTAAACATAAACTATTTGAGATACGTTTTCTATAATTTACATGTTTAAAATAACATGTTAATAGATTATTAATTACATGTTAACAACTATCTTTACTTTAATAAAATATTACATGTCAATAATTAAATATACAAATTAGTTCATATTTATGAACTCTTATTTTATTTGTTAAAATCCAAATAATTTAATAGATTTGTGAACTCTTGTTTCATTTGTTAATATATTATGCACTGTGCATATTAAATGTTTAATTTTAATAAGTTTTTTAACAATATGAAATATTTTATTAAATAAATTTAATATATGTTAAAGACATGAAACAATTATAAAAAACCAATTTTAAGATTAAAGTGGAAATTATTAGAAAATATACAAATATAATGGAAAATATTAAATATAATAGAAAATTTATTATATTAATATAAGATGTTATAAGTTAAATATATAAATTTACTAGTACTATGTATTTTTTAATCACTTAATTAAATATAAACACACACACACACACACACAATTTGTTAAATTTTTAAATGTCTTTTCTACCTTTTAATTAGTAAAAGTTTCCAGATAGTTATAGATAATTATAGAGTCTTTATTATATTAAATAAAAATAATTACAAATCTAAACATTAATTTTTATATTTTTTAAAATGTTTTAACATGTAGTTGAACTTATTACTAATTTCTCTTATAATATTCAATGTAAATTAACATTAATTAAAATAATTAAAATATTTATATATTGTGCATTTCAAGTGATAAATGTTATTAAAGTTCAACTTTATATTAAGAAGAATTGTTCTAAATGAGTTAAATATATTTTTTAAAAATTAAACAATCATAAAGATAATTCTATTCTTTAAGTGGAAAATTATATAAACTATTATATATCAGTTATTTGAGAATTATTTTTTGGTATTATTTATAAAATTATTAAATGTTAATAGTTAAATACATATTTTTAGTCATATATATATATATATATGACTCATCACACACACACACACACACACACACACACACACACACACACACACACACACACACATTATAAAATGCATTACCTAGCTGAACCTATTATAACTAGAACTTATTTATAGAAATAAAAATAGGAGTAGTTTGACCTATTTAATAATTTAAATTTTAAATATTATAGATAAGTAATAAATACAAGATTACTCATCCAATTTTTTTAGAAATTAATGTGAGGCCATACATGATTGGAGATGAGATAAATTGAAATGAAATTATACTATTATAGAATGGGTGGCCACCCACTCCAAATAAAAATGAATAAAAAAAGTACAAAAATTTTTTCACTTGGATTTTCAGGATTGCTCATCCAAATTTTCACAAATTCATTTCAATGGATCTCATTTAGAGTGGGAGGCTAGACACTCCAAATTATTAATGTCAAGAAGGTGATTGCTTCTTATTAAAATATTAAAGACTAGATTTGTGTCACTTCATACTATTATAGTAGGTGTTTTATTTTTTCCAATATTTATTTATTATTGTATTTTTTCCTTCACTTGAAGTTTTACTACTTTTATGGAAAAGCTTGATTATGTGTGTATGTTTACTAGGTGACTAAAAGGTCACTCCATCGACTGGCTATTCTGGGGATGGGAGTTACTCATCTATTCTTAGCCTTGTCAACCATATTTTTTGGAAGATTTATTTGTCTATTTTAGGGGTCTATTGACCACATTTTATGGAGGAATTACTTGATTATTTTTCTATATGTACTTATCTCATTTGAGACATTTTCAACTTAATGAAAGATTGGGTTTTCCTCCACTTGATTTTTATCTATTAAAATATTTTATTTGAGTGATTTAATTTTGATTCAATAACATTATGGTGCGAAAAATATTTTTCTTATGTGATATTGACCTTTAAATTCACATTATCTAGAACTAATGACATCTATGATATGGTATCAGAGCCACCCATGGTAATCATATTTCTATTTTTTTAATGAAGTTAAGGTATCTTTTGAAATCATGAGATTTTTATTTACAAAATAATTTTTGTATAAAATCCATTTATGATAGGTTTCATCTTTGGTAGAGTCATTTATTTTACAAATCTATTCATTGGCATCCATTACCATGGTTTTTGTGGTTTCTTTGTGACCATGTGTTCCATTTTCCATGGTGAATTTTCTTAATAAAAACCTATGTACCTCCATATAACCTTAGGTTTTATCTCCTATGTTAGGTATTGGCCTATGTATTTGGCCTCAACTCAAACCCAATAGATTTTGTGTGTCTAGGAGACTACTCAGCCTTGGTTTTGTGTTGTTTCTAGGTATCCCTCATCTACATCATTTTCACCTACTGAGTTTACTCTCATTGTTTCTCACTTATAACAACAATTTCATGCACATAATTTATTCAAGAAACATCACTAAAGACTCCTATAATATCTATAGGGTTGAGATTTTATTACAAAATAAGTTAAGTCTATTTAAAGTTTGATCTAAAGTTTTTAAAAATATAGAATATTAAATTACCTTTTAATATTGATTTAAAATAAGTTCAAATAGGTTACTTTTATTTGAGTGCACAAGTAATTCATAAGATTATTGGTCAATTTTAGCATTGTTAGTTGACATGTTTTGATTATTTTTTATAAAAATAATATATTGTGGGAAATATTTAAAGAGTAATTGTTATTCATATTTTCACTTGATCACTTTATGTACTCATATTGGATGCATTTTTGGTTGAGCCCAACATCCTTGACTAATCTTACAAATCACATGTTTTTGACATTTTCATTGGTTTTTCTAGATGCATTCTCATTTATACCTAAAATTTTATGAGAATACATTATTTGTAACAGTCAGGTGGAGGTTCACCATTTCATAGTTCATAGGGTTGAACTTTAATTTGAGTTACTCTTTCTTTCTACTTTCACTTTTATTTTTTCAACAATAATAAATTGCACTAATACTAAAACTCAACTCAACACTAAAATGGATTCAATTTTAATCAACCAACTAACTAATTTTAACAATCATGAATGGAAAATCAAGATGGTAATTATTCTAAGGAGTAGGGGTTTGTATAGGATAACCATGGTGATGAAATTAAACCTAGTATAGATGTAGATAAAGTTAAGTACTATAACCATAGTGATGAAGTCTATGGGATATTATGTCTTTCTATAGAACTTAATATCCTATTTAACTTAGAGCTTTACAAATCACCTCATGATGTATGGACCATTATGGAAAAGCTATTTGTGGAGAAAGATTTGATGAGAGGTTATGAACTTGAGAATGAAATCATTAGCTTAAGTATTATAAATTTTTACACCCTTCAATATTTATTCATTATGTTCAAGTCCTTGATATTTTAGTTGAAATTTTGTGGGATAAATAAATAATATGACCAACATATTCTTTTTATACTCTCTATACTAGGTTCTAACTATTCAATATTTGTCTCTAATTTCCATGCTAATTAAAATGCTTTGGGCACTATATGGAAAATGTCCTCTTTAAATTCTTTAATTATTGACTTAACTAGAGATAAAAATAATTTTATCCAAATGGGCACATTGAAGTCCAAAAAATCTCAATCCATAAATGCTAGGAATGCAAAAGTAAAAACTTTAAATAAAGAGAAGAAGAAGAAGAAGAAGAAAGATCAAGAGAATAATAAAGAATCAACCTCTAACAAAATCAACACTAAATCATCCTCTTCTAACAAAAAACCTAAGAAAGAGAAGCTTAAGTGTGCATACTAGAAGAAAAATGGGCATGATGAACCATTGTCACAATTTTTGGAAAAAATAAAAATTGGTAAAAAATTAATTTTTACTAATGGCTAAATTTAAAGTGAGCTCAAAACTATCAAAATTTTGAATATATATATATGTGTGTGTGTGTGTGTGTGTGTGTGTGTGTGTGTGTGTGTGTGTGTGTGTGTGTGTGTGTGTGTGTGTATTTTAATTGATTAATTAATTAAATTTAATTTATTAATTAATTAAATTTAATTGATAAATTAATTAACTTTAACTGATTCATTAAAAATTTCATAGTCAAATTGATTTTTACACCAAGCTATTTTAAAATACATTTGAGCTTCATTGTAAAAAGTCATTAACATTTCTCATAATTTGCAAAATATGTTTAACTTTTTTATAAGTTTTGAAAATGCAAGCTACTTTCCCAAAGTTGTGAAAAATGCCCTGACCTTTTTTAAATTCATGCAAATTGCAAATTCCTTTTTCTGTTTGATGCAAGTTGCATTTTTTATTTTACATTTCATGTAATTTACAAATTTATTTTTCATCTCCATGAAATTTCCAAATTTGTTTGTGATTTCATGAAATTTTTATAATCATTTCCTCATTTTGTGTAAATTGCAAATTTGATTTTCATTTTCATGCAAATTTCAAAAATGATTTGAGATTTTGTTCAAGTTGTAAATTTATTTTTCATTGGCCCTTCCTATTTAATTATAAATTTTATTCTTGCAAATCATGCAATTTAAATTTGCACTCTCGAAAATCATGTAAATTGAAAATACACTTCCATTAATTATGTAAATGTAAACCTCCATGTTATAATTACCTTTTTAAATGATGAAAATTTCCATTATAAATTACACTCTCCTTTTCCAACATACATGCAATCTCATTTATTTCTTCTTCTAATCATGAAAATTTGGTTATTTTGTAGGTAGTGTTAATTAATAAGTGTCTTCCCTTCTAAAAAAACATTTTCAACCTGCATGTTTGAATTAAAAAAAAATTATCAAATTAAAAATTAAATTTCCATCTGTGCTTCTATTCATCATCTATGAGAAGAAATATGCTCAGGCTCATGGAAGGGAAGTAAGTAATAGAAAAAAGTTATTTTAATTTATTTTTTAGCTAAGAAGAGGTCATACAAGTGCATGCTAGTGCTTAAGGAATGAAAAAGGAGATTTGATGACTAGAATAAATTAATTTATATTGTCTTATACCTACCAAATTATCCAAGAGAAAAATACACTTAACTCAAAGGAGGTTTAATTTTTTAATTTTTACTGGTCAAAGAGTAGGTCATATGGCCATACAAAGGGATCCCCAAAGAAAATAAATAATATGTATATAATAATTTCCAACATGTATTTTCAATTGTTTTGGCTAAGAATAAGCCATATGATACCAAAGAAGAATAAGGAGTTTTCAAAATATGATTCTTTTCTTTAATCTACCCAAGTTCTAAACTATACATCCAACCATATGATCCGTGCCAAGGAGGTGAAAACTACACTTTGTTACCAAAATTTATTTATTTTTTCATATTTATTCCTCATACCAAATCATATGACTTACATGAAATAAAATTTTGGAAATTTAAAAAATGGATTTTTTTGAGTAAAAAGTGAGACGTACGTTCATCGTATAGCTAACCATACACCCAAGGGAGGCAATAAAAAAATGTCTTTGAAGCTTTAATTCACCCATATGAGAATGGTATGGAAAAAATAGTTGGGGAAGATAATTAAAAAATGATAGAAGTTTTTAGGTTAATAAGAGCAAAAAGGAAAATGTATAGACTTGGGGAAGAAAATAAAAATAAATTAAGATAAAATTGTTCTTGATTTGCAAATTTTTAATTATTCTTTTCTATAATTTGTCATACAATAACATCCAAGGGGAAACAAAAACAAATTGAAAAAAAATTAATATTCTTATTTTAGACTTGAGATAAAAATATAAAGTGGAAAATTGGGATTTTAAAGTCAAAATACAATAATTTATATAATCACTTTTGGTCTCATTTTCACTTATTAAAAAGGTTTGTTTTATAGTTATGGAGTAATTGATCAAATAGAAAGTCAAAATTGAGAAAGGTGATTTAGTGAGAAAGTTGAAACTTTTTAGGTAGCATTTAAAAACATTGAAGAATTTTGCACATATAACTTATGTGTTAAGCCTCTTATTTCATCTAAATAACTTATTTTGGCTTTAAGTTATTTTAATTTTGTCTTTTTTTACAAATAAGAATTTTTTCCACAAATATCTCCCAATTATGAATTTTTTTGTAAAATTTAATGTCTTTGAAGAAACCATGAAATATCAATTTCAAGGCATGACACCTCTTTCAACATTTTATTCCAATGTCAAAATATCATAGACACTGATCTAGGTCACATTGACTTAGATGAGTTTTAGGAAGGATGAACATTAATTTTGTTAAAAGCATTTTTGTATAGTGGATTGGTGCAAGTAGTAACATTCTTGATTTTAGTACAATCTCTTGAGCTAGTCTTGGTCATGGAAAATAACTATAACTTAGAGACAAGGGAAGTTAGATGTTCATAAGGGAATTGGTAATGATTTTTATTCTTAAATAAATTAAAAATGTTTTTCACCTTTTAGATCATGAATCCTTTATACATCTGACTCTTAAGTTCTCTCAGATCTTTTTGGATGACAATTGTATTGTGTATGTTAAACAAGTCAACAATACATGGTTGACTAAGATAAAACATTCTACCACATGACATCCAAAAAATATTTTAAGGTTCAATTTTAAGAATTATATAAATGACATGATAACACTATTGCACATGATAGTGGGAAGCCAAATAGTGAAGAAATCTTAAACATGTATGTATAGATTCATTTGGTTCATCCTCAAAATCAATAAATATATCAATTGGGGGTAGTTTATCAATGATGCAATTCACAAACATCTACTAAAGTTAAAAGTCACGTCAAATTTATATATGACTTTATATCTCATTTACATTGTAGGAAGCTAAAGATATTTTAATGGATTGTATATAGTAGGTGATTTTTAGAAGGAAATGGTGTATGAATTCTATCCCCAATTGGAAATGAATGAAAACACCCATCACTTCAAAAGGTTGAATGATTATTTTGTTAATTTCATCATCTATTTTTCTAAAAAGGACTTCTTTAACACTAATATATAAGTAGCAACCACCACAGAGATAGCCTGATGGGGAATTTAGTTCATACACTTCCCAAAATTTAGTTATTTAATAATAAATGGTTGTAAGGTTACTCCTTATATGATTCTATGATATGTAAGTGATAAGTGGGCATTGATGTAATTAGCGAGACAACTTATTGAAACACATAAGTTCCTAACAAGTTGACATAAGACAAGAGTAAAATTTCTAATTTCAATTGGTAGGTATACTTGTCCATCACTGATAAAGGCCAAAATATTTCAAGAATACTTGTCTAGCAATAATCTCAAGACTTTTGAGATCAAATTTATATTTGACTTTAGGGGATTGATTAAGTACAATCTTGGACCTTCATATCAACATCTCCCATAGTTTGAAGTCTATTAGATGGATTGTAATGATGAGAAATTAGTAATGATCAGAGACTATTCATGGTTCACCATGAAACAAATATTCAAATTTGGCATAATAAAAGTGCCAAATCACTTGGTAGATGATATCACATTAGATCCCATCTTTGAAAAATAAAACATTACAATAAATTCATTGTCTATATTCCATCAGGATAAGTGGGAATCTACTTCTCTCAAAAGTAGAACAAGGGAATTACTTGATAAAAATATTAGGTAGTTAAAGATCAAAGGAGTGGATGTTGGAAATGTTGATTTTTGTATACCTCCCAGGGAATATGAATTTGGTAGCTTCTATAAGAAACATGATGAATTAGATAAAGTAGATGAAGTAGGTCTAAGAGAAGAACCCACAATGATAGAAGAGGTGCTATAACCATAAGATATTCACCAAGATTTTCAAAAATATGTTCAACCATGGAATATTCTCAAGCTCAAAATAAAGAAGTTAGGTGAAAATGTCTCTTCTCCTAGTCTTTTAATTCCTCAAGATATTCCTATTGATAGTTTCTTGCATTCATAAGAACTTGTAAAGAATATAACCCAAGAATTTTTGGCTTTAAATTATATGATGTTCCCTATGTCATCTACTTTCCCATTGTATGATATCACTCATATCTCTTCATTTTCTCCCTTGGATCTTGAATTACCTCTAGTCTCCTCTTCAAAAAATCCTATTGATACAATCATTAAATAAGAACAAGTATAAACATCTTTCCAAAGTATCATTACTAATAAAAAACCTTATCCAACTCTAGATATGCTTGTTCCACTAGTCTCAATTTATATCCAACCTATTTATTCAAGAACAACAACTTTATATTGTTTGTCCATGGTGGTGAAGAAAACAAGAAAAGTTGTTGAACCTGAGGAGATTAACTTTGGAACTTTGACAATTCCTTTCCCAAAAAGTCTAAAGAAATCCAAAATAGTTTCACAAATTGTAAAATATGAAAAAGGAGGAAGTATGCAGAAGTAAAAATTATTACAGTCAAAAAGGATAATTTATAAATCATAATTGAGGACTATCAGGTATCCACGATTCATTTGGGAAAGTCTACTAGAGAGGGATGAAGGGAGATGTATAGTTGGCAATTCATACCATTTTTTAAAAAATGAATAAAGATAAAGAAATGAACGATGAACTAAAATAAAAGGTAGAAAAGTTGAATTAGTGATACATAGGTTGATTGGACCAATTCAACAATCTATTACTTCATCAAGTCTTCATGCTGAGACATTGGAGAATGTAAGAGAAGTAGGTCAAATGGGCAACATAGTGAAAGATTGGATTGAAAATATTAATTATTAAAGAACCTAAATAGTTTTTTAATTGGAAGGAAAATGAATGAGAGAGTGGGTTAATTATTCTTCAAAATATTTCTTATCAATTCAACTTAAACAATCATGAACCATCACATCAACATATAGATCAAGCAATGCATAAGCAATCAACTATACAAGCATGAAAAAAGATTACACAAGTCAACACACCATATATGTGGGAAAAAATTAAGGGGAAGAAAAAATAATGATAAATACAAATAGAATATATTCCAATAATACAAACACAAAATTTATTTAAGCACCTACTTCACATGGAGCACCAACCCCAACTAGTTAAGCACCAACTCAAATAGGCTTTAGAAAACACCAACTTGCAAGGAGGCACCAACCCCCTAGATGACTCAACACCAAATAAGTCACCTAAAAACTTTTATCACCTTAAAAATCATTTGTTTATTATATAATAGATGAATATCTCCTTATTCATCTCTTTACACACTTCCATCCATCTCAAACTAGTCTTTAGGCCTCCTTCACTCAACTAGCCCTCTTCTTAGCTTGATTAGGTGATATGACCTTGATGATCATATACATAATCTCTATAAAATATTCATCATAGTATCTATATACACATATTATGTTCTATAATACCTTATTATTCACCTCAAATTTTTATCTTATTCACTTATTCTTCTTACACACAAATAGGCCTAAAAACTACCTAGTATTTATACAAGTCTCCTTGTTCATATCATTCTTGGTTAGATAAGCACCCTTAACCTTTTAGGTAAGACATGAATAGATATTAATATATATAATATACATGTATAAAATTTTATTTGATTTCCTTTAGGTATTAGCTACCTCAATTTGGTCTTATCTCATCTTTAGGTCTTATGGAGACCTAATCCTATTAGGTCTACTTTAGGACAGTCACACTTTGCCTTCCTTGGAACAATTAAAAAATAAAAAAAATTGGTAAAATATCATAAAAAACTCAAATAAATCCATACTAATATCATATATTCTTCATAATACTTTTTTTCTAAAACCACTACTTAGAGCACACCATTAGTATTGTTCATATTAAGCATGTGCATACTCAGAAAGTCCATCTTGAATAATTGAAGAAAAAACATAATTTAAAAAAAAACATGGAAAAAAATAACTTATAAAATATATAAATTACATTAGGTTAATCAACATATGTTTTTTACTTCACAACTCAGGGCAAAAGTATTCAAACCCTCTCTACAAGTAGCCCACTCAGAACTGCCAACTAGTCTCAAAACATAGTCATGGAAACTTGAAATTTTGACACATAAAAGAACATAATAAAGGTATTAAAATGAATTAAAATTATCCTAAAACATAATAAAAAAAAATATAATAAAAGGATAATAATCTTTAATGGAACATATTGATCTTGCAAATGAATTTGTTGACCTTTTCTCTCTTAGACCTCACTCAACCAGACAAGCTATTTTGGCTTCAATGTCCCAACCTATTATAATAAATTACAATATTATTAAAATAATTTATCCATAATTAAATTTAAAAAAATCAGAATGTACATTATATGCTTCAACATAGAGCATAGAGCCTCAAACTTATCATTACAACTTGCTTACCCAGAACTGCCAATTTGCATTAAAGCACAGTCATGGTGAAAATGACCTTAAACACCTATATGACCACTTTTAGAGAATTAAAATGTATTTTTATTATATTATTATATATTATAAAATTATTATATATAAATATAACATGTTCAAATGGAAATATTGGTCTTTTAGACCAATCTTATATCCTTTCACATTCATTATCTCATTTGCACTAGACAAGTCAACTTATGAGTAAAATTTTCATCATAACCACTAACTTAAAAAAATTATATCCAACATAAAAATGTGTTAAAGGTAATAAATTCATTTTTAATCATCCTTAATCCATGATATCACATCCCTAATCAACTTCTCACTTCTACTTGGTTTTCTCATTATTTGCACCATTAGGCCTATTAGCGATTGGTCAACTTGTATGATCAGTTTAGCATAATTTAGGGATATAAACTACTAAAAACCACCATGTAAATAAAATATAAGTCTCAATACCTTTCCTCCATCCATTTATCAACTCTCACTTGGTAAAATTTGATTGCTACAACAAATCTCTAAGAAATAAGGCCTTTCCTATAGGGTCCACTAACACACCAAACAAACCAATTACACATAGAGGTTATTGGGAAAGTTTAATAAAATATAAAATAAATTTTATAGTCATAAAAATCCATTATTGGAACTTTTTATCAATATATTTTACAATGAGTCATTATTAGGGATTTGGAGAGGGTTAACACTATTTATGGTGTTAACGATTATTCATAAATAAATGCCCCTCATTTTCAAAAATAATGTTGGAAATATTGTCATTGATGTCAAAGGTCTAGCAATATTGATGATAAAGGCCCCATTGAATTTAACTATTTTCAATAAATATATCTTGGCTAATGTGAGTTAATGTTTATTTAATATTAATGAATATATTTTTGGTTGCATATGAGACAAAATAAGGGCCCATGGAGAAGTCGAAGAGCCACGGGGTAAAGACAAAAGAAGGATGGGATACATTTTCCCATGAAGAGTCATCCTGGGGAATACCAAGAGTCAAGATATATGGGTTGGTGCTCATGAATAGGTGCTGGGTTGGTGCTCAATAAAGGGGTTTGAAGCTCCTATGGGTTGGTGCTCACGAATTGTAGCTGAGGTTAGTACTCGGTAAAGGGGTATGGTACTCCTGTGGGTTTGTTCTCATGAATATACTTGAGATTGTTCTCTGTGGTTTTTCCCACATTGGGTTTCCATGTTATATTTGGTGTCTCTCTCTATCTTGTGTCATGTTTATTGTTTGAGTTTTATTGTATATCTTGAATGTTTGATTAAGTGTAATTTAATAAAGGGAATGTTTTATGAGATATATGATATACTGATTCACCCCCCCTCTCAGTATATTCTATGCTTAATAATTGGTATCAGAGCATGTTCTTTTTTGAAAAGTTTTAAAGCTTAAAGGTAGATCGGGAAAGCATGATGGTTGGGTCATAGAAAGGATTTTCTACAAATAAGGCACCTCTGTTTAATGGAAAGAATTATGCTTTTTGGAGCATGAGAATGAAGGTTTATTTGATGGCCCTTGGATTCAACATATGGAAATCAATGGTGGAGGAATATGAAGAGCCACATACATCTACAATTACTCCAGCAAAAAAGAAGGCAAGTGAATGTAATGCTAAAGCTTTAAAAGCTATTTTATGTGGTTTATGTGAATCTAAATTTGTTAAAGTTATGCAATGTAAATCTGCTCATGAAACTTGGGTAAAACTTGAGAATATTTACAAAGGTGATGGAAAGGTTCAGTAAGCTAAGTTGTAGACTTTTAGAAGGCAATTTGAAAGTTTGAAGATGGAAGAAGCAGAAGATATAGCAAGTTATCTTTTACGAGTTGATCAAGTCATAAATTAGATTCAAGGTCTTGGAGAAACATTGGATGAGTCAACGGTGGTGCAAAAGGTTTTGAGATCTCTACCAATGAGATATGATGCAAAGGTTTTAGTAATTGAAGAGATGAAGAATTTAGCCAAGCTAAAAATAGATGAGCTTCATGGTATTCTCATAGCATATGAGATGCGGACAGAATAAGATAAACCCTCAAAGAGAGAAGTGGCTTTCAAGACATCAAAGAAGGAGAAAGCTAAGATTCAAGAATCAAGTGATAGTTCCAGTGATGATGAAGATGAAAATGGATCACTTTTCATTCTCAAGCCAAAAAGAGGAACAGGTAAATATCAAGGAAAATTAACTTTTAAATGTTTTAATTGTGGAAAGATTGGACATTTTTCAGCTAGATGCCCAGATAAAGTTAAAGATGATGAAGAAGAAAAGCCTACATACAAGAAGAATTTCAAAGGCAAATCTACGAAGGGATTCGAGAAGAAGAGCCTGTATTCTAAAGATCCTAACTCAGGCAAAAATAGTGGAGTCAGTGATTCAGAAGAAGAGATTTTATTCATGGCTATACATGAAGATGATCAAGAAGAAGAAGAGGAAGAAGTTGAAGTGAATATGGAAGGAGAGCTCATTTCTGCCTTATAAGAGTTAGAAGCTGTTCAAAAGAAGAATCAAAGATTAAAGTTCTAGATTGAGAAAAATGAACATGAGTCAAAGGAAATGATTAAAGATCTACAAGCACACTATGAAGAAGCCAAGAAGAATGAAGAAGATCTCACAGCACAGTTGGAAATAGCAAGAAAAGATTGTGAAAGGTATGTTATTGAAATTGCCTCTTTAAAAGAAGATATTGAGAAAGCATTCAGTGATAAAGTAGTTAGTGATTCAAAATTTGAAGATAGCACTAACATGCTGAATAAGATATTGGAAAGTCAAAAAGCATATTCAGATAAGACAGGGATCAGTTTTGAAAAGAAAAAGAGCTATGCTGAAGCTCTTACACAAGAGGAAATAAAAAAGCTAGAAGTGAAGAATACAGAGGACATTTCAAACAAAGAAGGCTAGAAGGAACAAAGTTACAAAAGGCAATTAGGTCAGAGATATATAGATAGGTCTTATTTTTATGGCTATGTTTTTATTGTAATGGATATGGTCACAAGAAATTAGAATGTAGAAAAAGAGCTAACAATTTCATAAATAAGGAGAAGGAAAGTCAAGTAGAGTCAAGCAGAAGCCACAAGTCTTTTGCTCCTTTATCAAGATTTGATGAAGAGACCATAGTGTGCTACAAGTGCAACAACTTTGGACACATAGCTCGGTATTGTAAAAGCGTGTTTGAGTCAGTTCAGAAGGATCAAAGTTTCAAAGCTCCATTCATCAAGAAGAAGGATTAGAGTGTCAAAGTTCCATTCATCAAGGAGAAGGTTTAGACATGTACATGGCAGAAGAAATAACATGAAGATTCTATGATGGTTCAGACAGCCCTGCATGTAAAAGGTAAAGATCAACCATGGTTAATTGATAGCGGATGTTTGAGACATATGACAAGAGATAAAAGTAATTTCATTACTCTAAAGAAGATCCATGGTGGTACAGTGAGGTTTGGAGATAAAACCACTGCCAAGATAGCCAAAAATGGTACTTTGAGTTTGGATTATGATAGAACTAAGACTAAAAATGTTTTGTATGTAAAAAGTCTTAAGCATAATCTGTTGAGTGTTGGTCAAATTTGTGATCAAGGATACACATTAAGGTTTCATGCTGAAGGTTGTGAGATTAGAATAAAAGATTCAAATGAGTTGATTGCAGATGCTCAAAGGATAGGTAACAATGTATATGTTTTGTCAGATATCTTCTCAAAGGCACGATCAAAGGATACATTCAAAGATCATCAAGAGGAGTTGGGAGTATTTTTTATTACTTCCTACCATTGATGTTCAGCATCAAGTGAGGGGGAGCTAAGTGTTAGATCCAAGTAGGCCCTTTTCCATTGATGTCAAAGGGGGAGAATAATAGGTACAGGTATAGGTGTAAAAAATAGGTACAGGGAATAGGTATAGGTTGCTACAGTAAGGGGGAGTTACTGTATATTTTCAAATGACAGTATGTGCAGGTGACATGATGTGGTAGTTTCAGGATTGAGGTTACCATCAATGACAAAGGGGGAGATTGTTGGAAATATTGTCATTGATGTCAAAGGTCTAACATTATTGATGATAAAGGCCCCATTTCATTTAATGTTGTTTTCAATAAATATATCTTGGCTAATGTGAATTAATATTTATTTAATATTAATGAATATATTTTTGGTTGCATATGAGACAAAAGAAGGGCCCATGGAGAAGTTGAAGAGCCATAGGGTAAAGAAAAAAGAAGGATGGGATGCATTTTCCCATGAAGAGTCATCTTGGGGAATACCAAGAGTCATCAAGTGAATACAAAAGAGTAAGGGCACAATTTCTCATGAAGGGACACTTTGAGGAATACGAAAAGTCACCAAAGATAAAGACAAAAGTGGGAAGGATGTTTTTGGTCATGAATCATCACCACATGAACTTTCAAAGGCTTGAATATGAAGGGTCATCCAATATTGGCACCATTTTCCATGAGAATTGAAGGGTCACAAAGGGGGAAGGCCAAAGGTCATTTGGAAATCTCAAAATTCCATAGAGTCATTATTAGGGATTTAGAGAGGGTTAACACTATTTATGGTGTTAATGATTATTCATAAATAAATGCCCTTCATTTTCAAAAATAATGCCTAAAAATATTATCTATAACAATTTTACATAGATCCTAAACAACTTAGGTTCCCATGAAGAGGTTACATGTGTGAATTAACACTTGAAATTTCTTCTTGGGTTGAGAACACTTCATTCTGTGCACATGAGAGATCTTTAAAAACTTTTTCTTAACCTTCAAATTTGGACCTAAAATTTGTTCAACATACTTGAAGAACATGACACAATTATTTAAATTATCACATTACCATATTATCCTTAAAAATATAACATCATACCCCATTAGGCCATGCTCTCTCTCTCTTTGATCTCTATGTTTTGACCTATAAGTCACATTAGGCCTTGAAATTAACCTTCTAACCACTATCCAAGCTCTCAAATCCTCATATATGAACTAAATAAACCTATATCATGATTAAACACTAATTTACATCCTTTATAGGCCTTTGAAACACCTCATGACACCTCATTAGGTTAGGTAGGGTCTAGAACTAGTCTAGTTATAGATTTGGACTTAATGTCCTACCCTTGTAGGCTCACCTTAAGACTATGTTGAGAGATCCAATGACTCATATTCATGTTCAAGAAAAATTAGTCATATTTTTACTCCTTTGTGCATTCATCTGACTATCTCACCATGTTCATACCTTACTACAAGGTTCCTTCATGCTATGACTAGGGTCATGACTAGGCTTCTCAAGCTCTTGAGACTTGACAACTAAACTTGAAACATTTTTTGATGTTATTATACCTTGCTCACATGCCTCACATACTTATAAAAAAATTCATAATTATTTGTACATACCTCTTCATTCTCACCATGTACATGCTCATGATATGACTATGCTTGTTATGACTAGACTTCTCAAGACACCTTGTATTCAAAGACTAGTACTCAAAACATGCTTACCTTGATATGAATATTGACATAAACATTAAAATAATAATTAGTTTGCCTTCAAATTCTCTCTCAACAAAGAGACATTAGGTTTCCTTCAAATTCTCTCTTGTCACATGGTTCATATGTCATAATCCACTACTATGCATCTTCACTAGATGTATCTTGACATCAATGACATCAAATGACATCAACTTTAACATCAATGAAAATACTTCTCAACAAACTCCCCTTTTTAATTGATGGAAAAAAATATTCAATTTGATCAGTCTCATCTCCCCTAGTTTGGTCAATCTCCCTTCTTGGAATTTCTCCCCCTTTGACATTAATGACAAAGGTCTTCTACAATTGTTATCTAGAATCACACCTTATTTACAACAAAAGTTCAATACATATAATATGAAACATTAAGGCAATGTGATTACCCTTATTCTATGCATACCTCCTTTAAATGAAATCAGATTGTGAGAGCACTTCTCAACACAAATCAAGCTTATTTAACAACTTCAATAGTTCCCCCTCAAACCGAGCATCTACCATGCTTATGCTAATTTAATAGTGTCTCCATGAAGCATAATGGAGTCACCGCTTTCCATAGGGATATAAAATAACAAAACTTATGAGATGTATAGATATATATGCTCTCACAAGATTAAATATCCTTCAGTATCCTTTTAAGCTTGATTTATAATATAGGCTTGACCTCTTCATCAACTATTTGATCATAAATGTGAGATAACAACATGCATTCCTAAATTGATTCCACATCTAAAGCATATTTTATCATATAAAATAGTCCACTTGAGATTTTAAATTTATCATGACTCATCTTCACTATCTTTGGTTTCCCTACATTCATTTTCCTTCTTTCTTGCACTCTAGGGTCTTCAACCCTCCTATTTTGACTTGATGACCTTATAAATTTATAAGGATATAATATTTTAATGAGACCTAAATTATGAGAACTTTATCAAACCAAATCATACATACCTTTTAACTAATGTGAACTATGAATCATTCCATAATCCCATGATTACTCATTCTTGGAGGGTTTTTTATACTCTCTTACTCTATGACCAAACTGACTGCAAGCAAAATTATAACCATTAAATGAACTAGAATACCTCATAGAATTACAATATTTAATAGGTATTTTCATGTTTACCTTATTGTCTTCAAAAACCTTATTCTTGACTTGAGCTACTTCCTTTTTCTCTTCTTTTAAATCAAAGCATGTCTTATCACTTATAGACTTATGGCTACTAAGGAGGTCATATAGAACCTTAGTGCTCTTTTCAAACTTCACAAATGTCTTCACTTTTCTAGATTCTTGATCCAACACAAATTTTAAGGATTCCACTTTAGTTTCATACCTAATTCACTCTTTCTCTTAGTATTTTAGGTTTACATTAAATATCTCCATTTGTGCTTCAATCCAATTAATGATCTCATCATACTCCTTGGAAGTATTAATAAGTCTTTCCTCAAACAATCCAATTTGCTCCTTATATTCCTTAACTAATGATCTTAGTATTTTATTATGTCTCTTTTGGAACTTTACTTCTTTAGGTAACTTACGAATTCTACCTCAAGATTCACTTTAGATTCTTCTTCATTTGATTCTACATCAACCATAAGGCCTTTCCCATTTGATCAACCCTCATTATCTAATTGTATGGCCATGAATAACGTATCATTATTGTCATGTTTAGGGTCATTAATTTCATCATCACTATTAGATTCACTTGAGTCACACCAAAAGATTTATCTTCTTTAGTATAGAAGCTTTTCTTGTTCTTGAATTTTCCTATCCTACCTTCATACTTTCCAAAATCCTTCTTGTTTTTTTCAATCTTATAGACCTTATTGTCATCTCCATGATGTTTATCATGTTATTCATGCTATTTATTATTATTTTTATAATTATTATAATAAACATGACCAATCCTACCACAATTGAAACATTTGAAAGGCAACTTATCTTGTTACCTACTAGAGCCCAATCTTAGTTTCCTTGTAAACATGGCTATTATTTGATCATCATCAACATTTGAATATTCCTCATCCTTGACCTTCTTGTATTTTGAATTATTTTAAACTTTTAAAGTTGATTATTTATAATGAGGTCTTCCTTAATTTGTTCTCATCTCATAGGCAGTCAAGATGCCATGAATCCCATCCATCTCTAACGTGTCCAAATATTGCATCTCTTTTACTACATACACCTTAGAATCAAACATAGTAGTTAGTGATATCAATTTTTTTTGAATAGATATATATTATTTCACTTATTCTCCCAATCCTCTAATGACATTTAAAAATTCATCAACCTTTAAAAATTAAGATGTAATTATTCATCTTCATTTATCATTAAACTTTTAAAAATTATCTCTAGTGGGTATGTAACTTGGCCATCTTTACCTTGGTATCTCCTTCATAGATAAGCTTAAACTTGTCCCATATGTATTTTTATAATACACATTGCATCACCTTTACATTTTCTTATTTTGATACGCCAAAAATAATGGAATTCATATCCTTGTTGTTTTCACTAGCTTTCTTACATACTGCATTAGTTGGTGGAATATGAGGAGCACTATAGCCATCCTCAACTGACTACCAAATATCACGATCTCAAAACATCAATATATATTCATCTTGATGTTCCAAGATTCATAATTATTTATATTTAATAATGAATCATTACTTGTAGATAAACCACCTTGAGCTTTCTAACTAGCCATCCTTGCTTCTAGGATCTCCTTTAGGCTTTTAGACATACTTAAAAGGAAAATGCTATGATACCAAACATTAAAAGAAAAATTAATGAGAGTATGAATTAAAAAATCTTAAAAAAAATTATTATTAATTAAAATTAAATAATCATGAACCATCACATCAACATATAAATCAAGCAATGAATAAGTAATCAACTATACAACCATGAAATAAATTTCACAAGTTAACACATCATATATGTAGGAAACCCTCAAAGAAAAAAACACACACTAATATCTAAAAATGGACTAAATTTAAATAATAAAAACACCAAATTTATTGAATCACCTACTTCACATAGAGCACCAACCCCAACTAGCTAAGCACCAATTCAGTTAGGCTTTAAAAAGTACCAACTTACAAGGAGGCACCAACCCCTTAGATGACTCAGCACTAAATCAATAAAATAAAACATTTAATCACATTAAAAACCATTTATTTCTTATAAAAAATATTATTATCTCCTTTTTAATTTCTTCACACACTTATATCCCTCTCAAATTGGTCTCTATGCCTCCTTCGCTTATTAAAACCTCTTCTTGACTTGACTAGGTGATATGACATTGATCCTTATATACATAAACTTTATAAAATATTCATAATAGTATCTATATAATAATATTATGGTCTATATGACATTATTATACTCACCAAAGTGTTATCTTATTCACTTACTCTTACTACACATAAATAAGCCTAAAAATTGCCTAATGTTTATACAAGTCTCTTTGTTCATATCCTTCTCGGTCAGCTAAGAATCCTTAACATTTTATTTCAGCCATTAAATATATATTAGGACATATCATATACATTTATAAAATTTTATTTGAGTTATTTTAGGTGTGACCTACCTCAATTTGGTCTTATCTCATCTTTAGGTCTCATGCAGACCTAATCCCATTAGGTTTACTTTAGGACATGTTACACTTTGACTTCCTTGAAACACTTAAAAACTCCAAAAATTATAATAACATATCATAAAACACTCAAATATATCCCTTATAATATCATCTAGTTTTCATAACACTTTTTTAATCTCAAACCAGTACTTGGAGCACATCATTAGTACTATTCATATTAGGCATGTGCATATTAGAAAGTCCATCTTGAATAACTAAAGTTAAAAAAAAAAAAAAAACTGCCAAAAAAATTTTTAAATAAATCACATATACAAAATATAAATTACCTTAGGGTTATCTCCATATGTTTTTTACTTCATAACTTAGGGCAAAAGTATTCAAACCCTTTTCTACAAGGAGCCCACTCAAAACTAGCAACTAGTCTCAAAACATAGTCATGAAAACTTGAAATTTTGACAAGTAAAATAACATAATAAAGGTATTAAAATGATCTTAAAACATAATTATAACAACTTATAATAAAATTATGATAATCTATAATGGCACATATTGATCTTGTAGACCAATTTGTTGACCTTCTCTCTCTTAGACCTCACTCAGCTAGACAAGCTATTTTGGCTTCAATGTGCCAACCTCTTATAATGGTTTAAAATATTATGAAAATCATGGATATATAATTAAATTTAAAAAATAACACCATATACATTATATTTTTAAACTTATAGCATATAGCCTCAAACTCATCATTGTAACCTACTTACCTAGAACTACCAATATGGCTTAAAGCATAGTCATGGTGAAAATCAACTTCAACACCTATATGACCATTTTTAGAGACTTAAAATGAATTTTTATGATATTATTATATATTTATATAATTATTAGATACAAATATAAAATTTTCAAATATAAATATTGGTCTTGCATACCAATCTCATAACCTTACACCTTCATTGTGTCATCTGCCTTAGACAAGTCAACTTATGAGCAATATTTTCATCATAATCACTAACATCAAAAAATTATATCCAAAATTAAAATTTATTACATTTCATGAAAAATTTATCCATGTAATTTTATTCATCCCTAATCCATTATATCACATCCCTAATCAACTTCTCACTTATACATGGTTTTCTCATGGTTTGCACCATTAGGCTTGTTAGCGATTTGTTAACTTTTTGAAGAGTTTATCACGCATAAGGTATATAACATAATAAAAAACCATAATTTACATAAAATATAAGTCTCAATATTTATCTTCCATCCATTTACCAACTCTGACTGCTACAATAAATCTCTAAGAAATAATTCCTTTCATGTAGGGTCCACTCATACAATAGACAAACCAATCATACCTTGAGGTGACTAAGAGAGTTTAATATAACCTATAATTAATTATATATTCATTAAAATACATTATATGAAATTTTTATCAATATATTTCACATTGGATCATTGTTAGGGTTTTAGAGAGGGTTAACACTATTTCTGGTGTTAACGATTGTTCATAAAGGACTACACCTCATTTCCAAAAATAATTCCTATAAATATTATATATTACCATTACCCATATATACTCAAAATATTATATTACCATGTAGAGGTTTCACATGCCAATAAACACTTGAAATTTATTCTCAAGTTGAGAACCCTTCATTCTATGCACCAAAAAGATCTTAATACACTTGTTCTTACCTTAGCCTTCAAATTTTGACCTAAAACTAATTAAAAATACTTGAAAAAACATGAAAAACTTTTTTAAATTATCACATATCCATATTATCCTTGGAAATAGAACCTCATACCCCATTAGGCCATGCTCTCTCTCTTTACTCTCTAAGATTTAACCTGTAAGTCACATTAGGCCAAGCTGACCTTCTAACCATTATCTAATCTCTAAAAACCTCATGAAAAAAATTAATATAACTCTCTCATACTCAAACACTACTTTAAATCCTTCACAGGGCTTGACAACACCTTATGACACCTCATTAGGTCAGGTAGGGTCTAGAACTAGTTTAGTTGTAGATTTGGACTTAAGGCCTTACCTCTATAGTCTCACCAAGAAATGATCCTGATAGATCCAATTACTCATATTAAATATTATACATCCTATTATTCTTATATCCATTCATGTCACCAGGTCAACATTCTTATACCTTCTCATAAGGTTCTTTCATGTGATGACTAGTGTCATGACTAGGTTTCTCAAGATCTTGAAACTTGAAAACTAACCTTCAAACACTTATTGGTTTTATTATACATTGATCACATAAATAACATGATTATAAAATATTTTAATACTTATATGTACATAAATATTCATTCTCAACATGCACATTCTCATGATATGACTATGCTTGTTATGACTAGACTTCTCAAGACACCTTGTATTCCAAGACTAGTACTCAAAACATGCTTACCTTGATCTGAATCTTACCACCAACCTAAAAATAATCATTAGGTTTCCCTCAAATTTTATCTTGACATATATAAATTATTTTGAATTTAAATTCTCTCTTGTCACATGGTTAATATCTCATAATCCACTACTATGCATCTTCACCAGATGTACCTTGACATCAATGACATTAACTTTGACATCAAATGACATCAAATTTAACATCAATGAAAACATTTTCAACATTTTTCCATTAAAAAAATGGTATTTTAAATCCATTCATAATGTTATTAGTTAATGATAAAGGAAAGTGGATATGCAGAAGAGAAACAAAATTGGGAAGAATTCATTCCCATGTTGGTTGAATTCACAAAATTTCCTTCTAATAGCCTTATTGAAAATGAGTTATCAATAAGGAATAATTCATCTATCATATTTAAATAATATTGGATACAAAATTTAGGATCCAATATCTTCAAGAGTGCCTTCCAAAATTCAACAATGTAAGGTCATTTAGAAGTGACATGATGATAGATATTAACACTAAGGCCAAAAAGTTAAATTATACTTTTATTAATTTAAAGATCAAAATGGGATTCTGATTTCAATTAAAATGGTGATTGGATAATTCAAAGAGTGAATTTAGGACATTTTTAATCCCACATATGGATTTGATCATGAATAACTTCACCAGTTAGCCAAATGGCAAGTGAATGTAGATAATCTTAACATGAATATAAATAGTCTCCAAAGCAAGCTTCAGGAAATGAAAGAGTTAGAATGCTCAGCAAACATTACCTATCAAAGAAATATTTTGTAAATGAAAGAGTTAGATTTCTCACAATATTTGATAAGGGCATTTATCCAAATATTTGATGATTTTATGAAATGTAAATAACTATCAACATAAAAATAAGAAGAATGAATAATTGTTTTAAGTGTATTTGTGTTTTATTCTCATGTTTATTTTTCACTTGATTTGTATTGTTACACTATATTTCTCCTTGTAAATGTATGTTGTAATTATATAAATTTTCTTTGTAAATTTTCCAAATTTATTTTTTAAGTTGTGCGAATTGATAATGTACTTTATCAAGTAGTGAAAAAACACTAAATTTTTATCTCAAGTGGTGTTAAATGATCAAAACTTTTTTTCACCATTTCAAGTTGTAATTTATTACTAGTGTTTTTGAAACCATGTACAAAGGTAAAATAGGTGGTGTCACACCATAACCACCCATTTTAGCTTAGAAATACAAGTTAGGATTGCATATTTAGGGTTTACAATAGATATATTTTTAGAAAATATTTGTAAAGGGAGATCAGACATTCTACTCCTCAGAAATCAATACAACGAGGTGTTCCTAAACTTTGTGTAATTAATCTCTTTTGGATTATGTATTTTTGCTTAATTTAGTGTATTTTATTCTCATTATTATTTCTACCAATTTCAAGCTATTAATAATAATAAATTATATTACAAAATTTCTATTTGGAATTATGATTTACATTTCCAACATATGTGAAATCTCAATGGGAATAGAGGCAATATCTTTATTATCTATATTATAAAATAAAAAGGGCTATTCATTTATATTATCAGAGTTATGTAGTTTTATAGCATATGTTTCATATACCCAAGGATATGATTATGTATTTTCAACCTATTAAATTAGATATATTTATTTTCATTTAAATTCAAATTTTATTTCAACACTTTCATCTAGTCTTGGTTTCTAACATGGAAAATTTGTTATCTAAAACTTCTCCCTTTTCTCTCTCTACACATTCCTTTCTAAAAAATACTTTTTATACTTTTAAATTAAAATTACTACAACTATTATTTAAATTTGTTTTTTATGTATATTTATTTCATTCCCATTTTGGATTTCAATAAAGGTAGCTCCACCTACTAATAAGAGAAATATTTTATTCCCCATGCTACTAACATGAAGTCATCAATTTGTTTCCTTGATAAATTTTCATGCCAATAGTTTTTGGCACCCACTGTGGGACATGATTTTGTAAATTTTGTGTTATACATAGTATATTGGTCCATATGTCTCTCCTATAATCTCAAATATCACTCCATCATCCTATGTTAGACTTATAACAATCTACTTAGTTAGATATTATGTTAAACCTTAGACAAATCTTTTGAGATTATGATGAAACTTCCATAACTTAGTTTCAAGTTATCCTAGCCATTCTAAATCAAGAGTTAAAACATGCCAACATATCAAAAATAATTCATGCACTAAGATAATCCCATATATTCCATCTAGTAGCTCATAATCAGTGAGCTCACACATGACCATTTCAATCCTTCAAAAACTAGACTGTCAACCTGGTTTGAATTGTGATGAAGCTTGATATGAAGACCTAGTTTTATGTTTTTGATTTTTTTATTTTGACAATAGAACAAGAAACACTAAATTTAATAAAATTAGAGTAGAAATAGATATATAATAAATACATGATGTCATTTCTTAGACAAATTTTGAGATTGCTTCATCAAGACAAGCAAGGAGATAGACATGAAAATTAATTTATATAGCTAATCAAAGACATTATGCAACCAAAGTTTATTATCTTGACTATTTATGTGCCTAAATATATAGTTATTTAACCTAATATTGATTAGATAACACAAAATTAGGAAAATATCTCATTAGATTTGAGGATTTTTGCTTGGGATAATAGGACAAGTTTAGCACATTTTCATAGAATTATTAGAATATTAGAATAATAAGAAGATCAGGTAGTTTTAGAATAAAGAGTATAAGAATTATTTAAACTAAGAGTAAAACAAAGAAGGCTATCTCAAATATATCATCAACCTTCACCTGAATGCTAGTAACTTTCTTCCAAATTGGCAAAAAAGAGATTCACTAGAGCTAGTGATTCAAAAGGTGAAGTTGACCCTTTCTATCAATTACAAGAACATTCTTGTTTTAAATTGATCCTTAAACATTAGATAAAGCTAAAAATAAAAACTAGTATTCCATCAACCTTTAATAAATAAAAATTGAAGGAGGAACTTTGATAAGCCAAGCTCTTGTCTTATCTAAAATTGTTATTCCCCTACAAGTAATTTTTTAAACTATGGCATTACCATGGGGAAATGTGACTAGTCCATTAGCTCTAAGACAATTACATTACCTTCTAAAGGGGTCAAGAAATACATTTATAAAGTTCCATGGAGATGTAAAAGTATATCTAGATGAATACCTTGCAACCTTTAATGTTGCATTTGGCATTTTGGGTGTCGAGCATGAAGATTTTACCATCATACTTTTCATCAAAATGCTATATAATGGGGTTGATGATTGGTTTACCACATCACTCTAGGATTTTTTACTAATTAGAATACTATGATGACTAAATTTGATAACAAATTTAATCCAAATAAAGATCTCATGCTTTTATTGATCAGCTCACACAAATGAAAAAAAAAGTTTATGATCTTATGGGATATTTTGCCACCAAATTCAATAGGTTGATAAATAAAATACTAACCATTTTGTGACTAATAGATGAAAATAAAAAATTATTCTTTATCAACTCTTAGTTGGATGAATTAATTTATCAATTGAGAAGAGCTAGGGTAGTATATTTGTAAGTATCCTATGAATTAATTGTTGATGTCAAAGATGAAATGTTAATGTCTAGAAAACTAAAAAGAGAACCTTCAAAGAATAAAGTTTAGAGTTTAGGACAGTCTTCAATAAAACAAATTTTGGATAAAATAGATAATGATATAATAGCCTTGAAAAATAAAATACCCAAAATAACCATTACTGCTATGTACCAAGATATCTAAGGAGGAACGTTGTTTCTTTTCAAAGATATCACCCTAGATTACAAGATCCTCAACCAAAACTTGTGCTTGAGGCCCCTCCTCAGTAAATCACTAATACACCTATGAATTTGGTCTTGGAAATGAAGAGATATTTGGATATGGATAATTTGAATAAGAAAATGAATAAAAAAATCTAGAACTTCAAGAATGTGAAATTGAAGAACCTAGTGGTAAATCCATAAACATGTTTATGATATAATTTAGATGAAGATGACAATGAAGAGAGTATCAAGGATATGAATAGTAAATCCTTTGCATTTGTTACTAGAGCTTAAAATCAAAAAAATTAGTCTAGTGATTCAAAAGAATAAACTCCAAAGGTTATCCTCTCATAAGGAACTACCCACCATTAAAAATAAAAGGAAAACAACCACTAATAGGTATTTCATCCTATGTCAATTCTTATTAACCTATTGAAACTCCTTATATCTTTTTTCCTACTTTTGACCTAATTTATCATGTTTATAAAACCAATTTAGATGTCACAAGTTGAGTACTTGAGAGCATATCTAGAGTAGATAGATAGGCTAGTTGATTTCATCAAAGAACAAAATCCAAACGTTGAAAAGGTCAATTTCAAAGCTATCCCAACTAAACGTGTTACTTTTAAACAATTCAACTAAATGGATAAAGCTACTTCCAAATCCAATAAATTTGACCCATTCTACATTTATTTATTCCTTAATGGATACAAATTTAGTAATTACATCATTGAAATGGGAGACTTAAACAATGTCTTGCATACCAAAGTTGCTCATTCTCTTGGCCTAACCTATACTAAAACCTTTGGGTGTTGTTATTCCATGGAGGCAAAATAAGCTCCACTCATTGGATATATTAAATATGCACAAGTGGATTTGGTGTCCTTTCCCTAAAAATGAATCAAAATCCATATTTTGGTTATAGATATTACAATAGCTTATGGCATTATTTTGGGTATAAATTTTTACAAAGAATTAGGAGGAAAAATCTAATTAGATTTATCACATGTTATGATTTCGATCAAAGGGGTCAAAAAACATATAGAGCCTAAATCGAAAATGAAGTATATAGTATAAGAATATGATGATCCTAGTGCAGATATTTGTGTGAAGATTCAAAAATTAGTAATTATCTTCTGATGACAAGGAAAGATATGGAGTTATTAGAAATCATGCAACTGAATCCAAATGATGTTTCGATGATGGATTTTGATGGTATTTTTTCATTATTAGGTTTAGTTACATGAGTGATCTTGACATCTCCACTTAAAAAAAATTATATTTTTTCCTGTAATTTGAAGTTTGACTGTACTAACAACATAGTCAAATATGAAACACTTTTACAAGTACTATAGGCCACAAAAGAGATGGGAATAAAAAAATTTAAAAGTTTTGGGTGATGATGAACTCATTGTGAAGAAGGTGAAAATTCAATACTAACTAAAGAATGATCATCTAAGACATTATAGGCATAAAATTTGGGATAACATAGAAATATTTTATGCTTTCTCTAACAATACAATTCTTCTTCAACACAACACTAAAGTTGATACTTTTATAGTATCAAATTATTTAATGATTCCTCATGATATTGGTATATAAAAATATAAAATTGAACTAATATATAGATTTAGTGTCTTAGACAATGTAGATAATTGGAAAGTTTTCAATGACAATCAATAGATTATTTTATTCCTTGAGAAAGCAGACATCTTTAAAAAGTTATACTTTGAAGGTAGTGATTCTTCATATAGATAATCCTTAGTTCATACATCAAAAGAGGGAATCACTGGTGAGATGAATAAGGTGTTATCAAGTTAAAATTAAATAAAATTCTTAAAGGTGTGGTCTCTTTAGAAGAATGGTTTGATAAACACGATAGACCTATAAAGAGTAAAATGTAAATAAGAAATCTTGATTATGTTGACTACAAAAAGGTAAACATTGGTTCAAAGGAACATAATAGGTTCATCAATATGTGAAAATGTTACTCACCCAAAGAAAATAAAAGGTTTTTAAGCCTTATCCATAATTATATTGATATACTCACATATTCATACATAGACCTTAAGTCTTTTCTTCCCAGAGAGATGTAACATGCAATTCCTCTAAAGCCTAATGCAAAATGTTTTAGATAAAAATTGAGATAAGACAATCTTAAAATTATAGGAATTATTCTTGTTGAATTGAAAAAGATGTTTTATATTTGCATTATCTTTCCTATCAACCATTTGACTTGGGTAGATAACATAGTACCAGTTCATAAAAAGAAATTGAGATCAAAATCTGTGTCAATTTTAGGAACCTAAATTAAGCATCCCTAAAAGATAATTATACACATATATTCATGGATCAAATTCTCTAGGTAGTAATAGGTGCTGAGATGATTTGAATGCTTGATAATTTGTTAGGATATAACCAAATTGAGGTTAACAAGGAAGATCAACACAAAATGACCTTCACAACACCTTGGGTCAATTTTGCATATAGGTGAATGCCATTTAGATTGATAAATGAAATAGATAATTTTAAAAAAGAAATGGACCTATAATTTAAAGAATTGAAGAAAGAAATCATTGTAGTGTATTTCAATGGCCTAACAGTTTTCTCAAAAAAGTGATAAGACTAATATGCACATTTAGAGAGAGTTGTTGAAAAGTATCATTTACATGGAATTTCTCTTAACCCTAAGAAATCTATCTTTCATGTGACTAAAGGAAAATTATTAGGTCATATAATTTTGATCCATATTGGGTTCAGATGATTCAAAATCTTTCCCTATCGATTAGTAAACCAGGAGTACATTCTTTCTTTGAGAAAGTAAACTTTTTGAGGAGGTTAATTAAGCTCACCAAACATATTACATACATGATGAAAGTAAAACCTTCTTTAAAGTGTAATAATTAAGTTAAAAAAGAATTTGAAAAGATAAAGATCATTATTACTCATGCACCAATATTGTTTTGTCTTGATTTTGAGAAAGAATTCATTATTATTGCTATGATTTAGAACATACACTCTCAACAATATTGATTATGAAAAATAATGAATATATTGAGTACTCAATTGCCTTCATTAATTATAATCTCAAGGATTGCATATTGAAATATTCTCTCAAGGAAAAACATTACATATGCAGTAGTGAAAGTAGTCAAGCAATTTGAGTATTACATATTGCATTCACATTTTATGGTAATGGTAACAAGTACAATACAAAAATCCATTTTTACTCAACAAGAACTTGGTTTTAAATTATGGAACTAGATGACTAAGTTTCAATAGTATGATCTAAAAATAAAATGTACAAAACTTGTTTGCGGAAAATTACTATGTCAACTCATGGTAGAATAGTAAAATCTTCAATCGGGTTTTTTGATAATTTTAGATGAACAAGATGATCAAGACCTTCCTCTAGTATTGTTTGTTGATTCTAATAATGAATGATTTTTTGACATTAATTTATAACTAACATACAAAAAATATCCTTCACACTTAAATGTTAAACAATTCATAATGATCAAATTATAAAATACTATATATGTCATATGGGATGTCACTCTTTTTAGAAAAGCATTGATGCCTTTTTCTTAAGGTGTGTTGATAAAGAATAGTAGAAAAGGTTATTGAAATATTTTCATGATCAATCCTATGGAGGGAAATTTTATACCATGGTAGAAACATATAAAATTCTAATATCCCATTATTATTGGCCAAATATTTTCAAGGATTCATATTAATGGGTGAGAAAGTGTGAGGAATGTCAACAATTTGTAAGAAAACCTAGAGTAGCATAACTTCCTTTTCAATCGGTGATAGTTGAAGAACCTTTTAAACAATGGGGATTAGATTTCATTGGAAAATTTAACCTCATTAAAGATTAGGTCACACTCATATTCTCACAGCAATAGATTACTTCACTAAGTGGGTAGAGGCAATTCCTATTAAACAGACAATTTCAGAAGTCATTTGTAACTTCATCAAATAAAATATCTTATCACAATATGGAATCCCACATAAGATTATTATAGATAATGACCCTAAATTTTTTTATTTAGAGATTATTTCATTTTTTTATAGGTATGACATTTATTTTTCTCATTCATCAAACTATCATCTATAAATTAATGGCCAAGTTGAGTCAAGCAATAAAAATTTATTCACAATAATGCACAAGGTAGTAGATGAGAATAAGAAAAATTAGCTCAAGAAAACATATGATGCTTTTTGGTTAGATCATATAAAACCAAAAAATGATATTATTATATGTCAATTTTGGTTTCTATATGAAATATATGTCATGATTCCCATAACTATAAAGTTACCTACCTTACAATTGTCTAGAGTAGTTGGGAATCCAAATATTGAAAGCCCACTAGATAAAATAATTTTATACCTACAAAAAATAGAAGAAAAAATGACATATGCAGTTGATATAATCATAAAACATTAGGATCATGTCAAATTTCTCTTTGATAAGAAGGTAAAGAAAAGATAATTCCAAGTAGGAGATCTAGTCCTACTCTGGGACAGTTGTAAAGGACTAAAAGGGAATCAAAAGAAGTTTGATTTGTTTTAGATGGAGCCATCTAAGATAAAGAACTTATAAATTAATAATAATTTCTAACTAGAATATTTTGATGAAACTCATCTACCATTTCCCTTCAATATGCAATACCTCAAACACTATTTCCAATAAAAACTAGGTGGCCCTCTTTTATATATAAGTAAATATAGTTTTGGTTGTGTTTTTTTCCTGGTATTTTTTTATGTGTGTCATTATGTTATTTATTTCACATTTGCCCCCTCTTTATTGATTCATTTTATTGATGGTTTTTATCTTAAATAATCCCTACCATTTTTCCTAATCAATCTGGTCAATAACTTCATATCTAGATGAGTTGTTACTACATAAATATTCATGTTCACCTCCAAGATTCTCTAATTTTAAATGATAGTTTGCATTAAAATTGAATCATTATAAAAGTTCTAGTCTTACATAAATGAGAATGTCATAGTCACTTATCCTAATCCTTGGTTAAGTTGGTATTCAAGAGTTAATCATAAAGAATATAAAAGACACTTCTCTCTTCACATTTTAATCTGTGTAAAAACATATAACAAAAATTCCCTCACATACACTATCTTTTTTGGATATGTGATAGCACCTATTAGTTTGAGTATCTAATACTCACATAAACTATCTTTTGACATGTGATAACACCCATTAGGATGATTGCCTAACATTCACATATGATATCTTTTGACATGTGATAGTTCTTCAATGGATTGAGGACCCATCCATTTATTCAAGATAAGAGTTTTTTCAAATATATCAAAGTTATTTCTAATAATTCATTTCCAAATTAATAAAATTTAATCCTATAAAACTAGATAATTCAAATTTTTTTTGTTCCTTCTAGTTCAAAATCTTAGTTAGAGCCAACTATTATCGTGGTTTTTCGAAAAAAATAAAAACCATTGGAAATTCAATTTTTACTAATGGCTAACTTTGAAATGAGCTTGAAACCATCAAAAATTTTAGAAATTTAAAATTTTTAACTAATTAATTAAATTTAATCAATTAATTAAAAATTAAAAATCCATTAGTATTTTCCACGATTTAAAAAATATATTTAACTTTTTATAAGTTGTGCAAATGCAGGTTACTTTTCTCAAAATTATGCAAAATGCCTTGACTTTTTTCAAAGTTGTGTAAAATGCAAATTCATTTTTATACTTGATTTAAATTTTATTATTAATTTTATGTTTCATGCAATTCAAAAATTTATTTTTCATTTATGTGCAATTTTCAAATTTATTTCATAGTTTTGTACAATTTGTAAAATCATTTCCCTATTCTATGCAAATTGTAAATTTGATTTATATTTCTATGCAAATTATAAAATCAATTTGAAATTCCATGTAGATTAAAATTTGTTTTTCATTTCCCCTTCCAATGCAATTCTAAATTCTATTTTTAAAAATCATGCAATTTGAAGTTGCACTTCCCCAAAATGTGTAAATTAAAAATACACTTCCCTGAGTTATGTAAATGCAAACCTCCAAATTAAAATTACCTTTTTGAATGGTGTAAATTGTCATTGAATATTATACTTTCATTTTATAACTTACATGCAATCTCATTTGTTTCTTCCTCTAATCATTCAAATTCAATTATTTTATCTAGCCATGTTAATTAAAAAGTGTTTTCCCTTCTAAAAAACATTGTCAACCTCCATGCTCGACTCTAACATTTTTTAGTAATTAAAAATTAAATTTCCATTTATGATTATAACCACCATCCACTATAAGAAATATTCTCAAGCTCATGGAAGGGAAGCAAGTAATAAAAAAAATAAGTTATTTTAATTTATTTTTCAACCAAGAAGAGGCCATACAAATGTATTCCAGTGATTGAAGAAATAAAAAGAAGATTTTAATACTATAAGAAAGCATTCTATATTATCTTATACCTACTAAATGATCTAAGATAAAATTGTGCCCTGCTCAGTGGCGGTTTTAATTTTAATTTTTACTGGTCAAAGAGCATGTCATATGTCAATACAAAGGGCACCCTAGAGAAAATAAAGAATATAGATACTAAATTTACAATAGGTATTTTCAATTGTTTTGGCCAAGAAGAAGTTGTATGACACCAAAGAGGAAGGAGTTTTCAAAATATAATTTTTGTCTTTAATCTACCCAAATTCCAAACTATATGACTAGTCATACGATCCATGCCAAGGAGGTGAAAACTATAGTTACCAAAATTTGTTTTTTTTCCTTATTTCTTTCTCATACCAAATTATATGACCTGCATGAAATAGATTCTATAAATTTAAAGAAAAAGGCTTTTTCTGAGTAAAAAGTGACCCATACGACCACTGTATAGATAGTCGTATGCCCAAGGGGAGGCAAGATTTTTTTTTTTTGAATCTTTCATTCATCCATATGAGAATGGTACAACCAAAATAGTTGGGGAAAATTAAAAAAAAAAGGTAGAAATTTTTAGATTCATAAGATCAAAAGTGAAATGTATGGACTTGGGGAGGAAAAAGAAAAATAAAATTAAGATAACATTATTCTTAATTTGTAATTTTTTAATTCTTCTTTACTAGAATTCCCACCATATAATAGAATCTTGGGGGGGGGGGGATTAGTAGATTGTAATAGAATTTAGATAAAAATATAAAGTAGAAAAATAGGATTTTAAATTCAAAAGATGGAAATTTATGAAATAACTTTTCAGATCATTGGCACTTATAAGAAAGGTCCATTTTATAAGTGTGGAGTAATTGATCAAATGGAAAGTTAAAATTGAGAATGATTATTAAGTGAGAAACTTTAAATTTATCAAGTAACATTTAAAAATACCAGAGCAATTTGCATGGATAACTTGTGAGTATGACCTCCTATCATATTTAAATAACTTATTTTGGATTTAAGTTATTTAAATTTTATCATTTTTTACAAATAAAGAATTTTTCTATAAATATCTCTAAATTGTTAGTTTTCATGTAAAAATTGATGTCTTCATCCTCTATTCTAAAAATGTTGACTTTGAGTAAAGATAAATAAACCATTAAGTATAAATTTTAGGGTGTGATACCTCTTTCACCATTGGAGTCCAATGTTCAAAATAACATAGACACTAATCTAGGTCACATTGACTTAGATGATTTTTGGGAAAGGATGAATGCAGTGTTTAAAATTAATTTTGATCAAAGCATTTTTTATAGTGGATTGGGATAAGTAGTAGTGCTTCTAATTTTAGTACAGTCTCTTGAGCTAGTCTTGGTTATGGAAAATAACTATAACTCAAATACAAGGGAAGTTAGACATTCATAAATGGAATTGGTAGCAACTTTTATTCCTAAACACATTGATAATGTTTTCACCTTTTGGATCATGAATCCTTTATAAACCTAACTCTTGAGTCTTTTCAAATCTTTTGGGATGAAAATAGTATTGCATGTCCTAAACAAGTTAACAATGCATGGGTGAATAAGCCAAAACATTCCTTCACATGACTTCCAAATAATTTTGTAAGGTTTGATTTAAAGAATGAGATAAATGACATGATAACACTATTTCATAGCATAGTGGGAAGCCAAATAGAAAAGAACTTTTGGACATCAATGTATAGATTCATTTGGATCATCCTCAAAATAAACAAATATTTCAATTGGGGTCAATTGATCTGTGATGCAATTCAAAAATAACTAATGGAGGTGAAAGTCTACATTGGATTGTGGTGCTAGAGAAGTGGTTCTCTATCTTGGGTGTTATATAAATTATGCTACATATTAGGTGATCCATCTTAGATGGTTGTGTTAGAGAAGTGGTTCTCATATTAATCAAGTTCCATAACGAAGTGTAGTAAATTATTAAGTGCCATATATATATATATATATATATATATACATATATATAGGTTGGATAGTGTACCAACTAATTGAGTGTATAATTCCCCATATAGATAGATAAGGTCCAATTTATTGAGTTCCAGAAGGAAGATGAGAACATCACCTTTCCACCTATTTGATATCTATGAACATATCTCCTATATATTAGATGGAGATGAGAAACCAATCCATATATATAGCTATATAAATAGAGGGAGGTAAGAAACCCATGTATGTATATAGACACCTAATTGATTTGAAATTAACTCCATATATATAGATATGGATGAGCAATGTGCATATTTGATGATCAACTAACCTTTTTTCTTATCTAATCTTTAGGCACATAACCTATCTAATAATATCATATCCTCATATATATAGGACCAACCTATCTACATATATATCTATCCACCCTCAACCCACATATATTAATATCTAAAAATAGAAAAAAAGATCCTAGCCTCTCATTGACTAGCTTATCATGTCCTAAACTATCCAAACATACACTACTAGCCTCACATTCTTGGTGAGACTAGAATAGACCATTTGAGTCTTGTATAACATTGAATAGCCTTTCTAATCATATCCAATAAATATTATTAATTGGATATATATGTATATTGGTATTTAATATTATAGATTGGTATTTGGTTAGTAAGATTGGTCATGGTGTTCTAATATTAGAATTGGGTGAGGATATTGGGACATATTTATACATTTTTGTGTTGTAATATATGTGGGTAGGGGAAGGATATATATATAATGTATGTATGTATTTATGTGTGTATATGTATATATATATATATATATGTGTGTGTGTGTGTATGTATGTGTATATGTATATATATATACACACACACACATATATATATACATACATACATATAATGTATGTATGTATATATATATATAATATATATATATGCATATATATATATATATATATTATATAGATGAAATACAAGTGTACCAACTAATCTGATAATCTAATCACTGAGAATCTCCTCAAAAATTCATATATCTCTATCCTCCTATCCTTGAAAAACTATATATACATATCCTTCTATTTGAAAATATACTCTCCTTGATAAGAATATAATATACTATCATCATAGATACACTCCTATACTTTATAATAAATAATCTAATATCCATGACAAGACATAAATCTATATCCTCATATTCTCATCAAATCATTTATCTTTATCCTCATTTCCTTTCTAAACCTTTTAGATCCACTCCTTTCCTTCCCAAACCTTTTTTATTAGAAACCAACCTATTCAATCAACTCTTTTCCTTTTTGAACCTTATTGATAATATCCTTTTGAATAATAAAATAATGTCTCTACAATATATATATATATATATATATATATATATATATATATATATATATATATATATATATATATATGGGCTACTCACTGAGAATATAAGATACATTTATAGTGTGATAAATTATATAATTGGGTGTATATATATAAAAATAAATGTATTACTTAATATGTGACTCGTCAATTATTTGGTACACATCTATACACTTTTTCACATAGATGAACTCTACCATATTATTCCTAAACTATGTATCAATCGATAAGAGTAGTCACAGTTCATGTATGAATCATACCAAATACATTTCAAAATAATTTTTTTTCAAGTATCAAATCCAAATAATTATATACACACATATAGTGAAATAGTACAAATCCATAGTCACACTAGGAGGGAGATATTCATGGGGCTTTAATTCTTCTCAGAGTATCAGATACATAGGCAATGGGTAATGGTTAATAATCAAACGGGCATGATTAGGTTGAGCTCATCCCATTAAGATTTTTGGTTTTTATCAATATTTTTATCCTCACAAGCACACTTAGGGTTTCAAGATGATGGAGGTTGACTTATATATTTATCCACATCATTAGGTTTTAGAATCACACATACATAGCTTAAAGAGATAGGAAAATGTGACCATGGAGTCATAGAACCTTTTTTATGCACATGTTAGTGATTACCACTATAGGCCAATGTCAATAGGAAATAATGAACTAGATTTAATAAACTATCCCTACGTGGACAAAACCATTATTATTGAATTAAAAAAATCAAAAGCATACTTTAGTCTATTTTCCACTACCAAAATTTAGGTGCAATCAGACATTCAAAAATAAAATCTAAGTACTCATCATTTTATTTGACTAATTGTATTTATAATATTCCACTAATCAAATCATTTTCATTATTTAAAATTTAAATGTATGCCTAAATTACATATTTAGGAAAATGAAGTATTGTACTAGTTTATATCCCAATAGGGTTTATTAAATCAAATTAGGATAAAACATATTAGTGAATCATAGGTATCCATTAGAGTTTAATTATTTTAGGGTTTCATATTTCAACCTCAGGGGATTTTAGACATAATTTATGTTGATTAATGTTACATATTATTCTAGGGTTTAGAATTTTACTTGCATATATTGATATTCTAGGGTTTTGTGAACATTATATGCCAAAGCATCCTACTATGAATTCTTCTTTTTTTTACCCAATCACTTTTCAAATCAATGGCATGAATTTGACTCAATATGGTTTTGGATTGAGATATTTATTTAAATGGGGATGCATATGAAATAAAATGGGTAAATATGAATAAGGTACTATTTTACCTGTTTCATTAAATACACACATATTCCAAAAAATCCTTTTATACATAGAAAATAATAAACTAGTAAAGCTAAAATTCACAATAAATAATCCCAAGACTTATTCAAGTAATACTGTTGAAACATGAGTCCAACCTAAGTTTATTTTTATTAAAAATAGGTACAAAAGGGCATGAATGGATGATTTTTCCACTCTTCCCCATACTCCTCAAAATAATATTATCTAATTTCCCACCCCCAGTATTCACTAAAATATTATATTAGGTTATGTGGTCTATGTTCCTCCTAAGAGAGGAAGCATAATATAAAATAGAGATAGTCAACATGTTCCTCCTCAAACTTCTCCATCTCCCACAAGGAAATATAATCTACCTAAAGGGTATGTCATATTTATCAACTAAATAATATTGATTCTAATGTTTATATCTTGAGTTACCAAAGAGAACAATTTTTTCCTCTGATATTCTATAAGAGGCATTACATGAGGAAATTCTTCTAATTAATATGAAACTGACATAATTTGGTTATATCATGAATACATAAATTATGTATTAAAAAATATTAACTTTGATAAGGAACACTTACCTTCTAAATAAATTATTGATAAAATTACCATTATTTACTCAAGTTTAAGTGAAAAGTAGCATGGTCAAACATGTGTTGGTAGATAATGGTTCTAGATTGAGTATATGTAACACTATCTTATCATAACAATTAGGGATAAACATAGACAATATTTAAAAATAAAATCAAAATATAAAAGGATTCGACAACAAACTACATCAAGTAACTGGGACCACATCATTAGATGTGAAAATAGGTGCCAATATGGTACCTATTACCCTCCATATTATTCCTAATTAGTTATATTATAACTTAATTTTATGGAGACCTTGGATAAATGTTATGGAATCAGTACCATCAACATTATAAATATGTATAAAATTCATGCTTCAAGGTTATTATTTTACACACTTAGCAAGTGGTGAACCTTTTGGACATTGTATGATAACTCGATCTAAACATGAGAATAAATATAAAGCATAGTTGGATTATCATTCCTTCATCATAACCCATCAAATATATCAAATCATACACGTGTGGTGGGTTAATCAACTAAATAACATGATGACACATCAAATATGATAATTAAATAATATACATAACATCCATCATAGGTTATCATAGATCAAGAGGATAATATATTAAGTATCTCTCTTTTGGTCAATTATAAAGATCATATTTTCATAGTTGTGAATTGGTATGATATTGATGATAATTATATGAAATATACAAAAAATGACAAATTTTGTAAGCTTAATTTCAATCATATCGACCAAGATGAGTACTTATCTCATAACATGTTCACAATTATTATTCCAAGAGTCTATAAGGACAATTAATAAATAAATAATGATAAGGTTTATACATAAGAACCATCTAAAAAAAAGGATATAATTTAGGATAAAAAACATAATTATATAAAAATACTTATTTTAGTATTATTTCACAATAGTAAAAAAAATAAAATTGTATATTCATGTCTAAGGGTTACATCACTCGAAAAAACTATTTCACATGTTCACAACCTTAAGCATGATAATTTTAGTTGTACCTTTACTTCCCCACTGAATATTTTTTGGTCTTAAAATCTTTCCTCCTAGGAATTTGTTCAAAAATAGAATACATATAAATCTTATAGTTCAAACTATTTACACAACGTTAATAAGAATCCATGTAATGGTTCATGAGATATGCTTCAAAACATGTTAATCACTCTGCCTCCTATGTGTCCCTTGACAAAATAAAAATAATACTATGATTATCATTGATTTCATGGAAAAATACATATAGTTTATTTGCATTACAATAATAATGGCTACAATAGATGTAGGATACAATAAATCCAACCAATCAATATCTCACTTCCTCACATGCAATAATAATGATCATGATTTGACATGGTAGTTATGCTTACCATTAGAAAACATAATATTCAAGGATGGAAGAAAGTAAAAATCAAAAATAAAAGAGGAATAAGAGGTAATGTGATTACATAATCTCAAGGACAAGCTATGATATATCAACTTCAATCCTAAAGAACATAAATTATTAACTGATTTATGTGAAATAATTTCAAATATATAAAAGAATTAAAAAAATTGAATAAAATACAAAAACATGAAAAATATTTAAAAAATAGAAAATAATGATCTAAACATGACACAATTACTAGATTAAACTATTTACATATATTATTTATCATATGTTTGGTAGATGCCATATTTTGCTCATACACATGCATTTAATTGTATATGAGGGCAATGTAGGACATATAGGCTACACATGGATGTATAGATATAGATGTTGGGATTTATTCTACCCAATGGACATGAGGATATTGGGGAAATATTATCCTACATTTTTCACTATTAAAAGTTATATATTTATATGAACTTTGTACTATGTCAACCTACCTATATTTATTACACATGCCTTGATATCTACTCATATATTACACAGTGTTTCATTGATATTCTATTACACTATGTTTTAAAAGTAAAATATATGGAAGTTTTATACTAGTATTTACTTTCCATATGCCTCATTTATATTGTTACCCTTTTTCATGATATGTTAATTTGTATTTGTATATTGTGTGTGTCCCTTTGGCCTAGTTTGAGACATTTTTATGTCCCTTATGTGTGGCCCTTGGATTTGTTTTTTTGACATATTTATGTCCCTTATTTTTACCATATTTATTTCCTTAATGTTTTTACCTTGGCCTTTATTTATGTGACATATTTATGTCCCTCTTTTTCCCTTGAATTTATTTTTTAAAACATATTCATGTCCCTTGTATGTGGTCCTTGGCATTATCTGTGACACTAACTTTTTATCTTATTGTGCTTGTTGAGTTTGTTAATATTTATTGGTTCCATGATCCATATCATAAACTTTTATTATGGATTATTAATTACTTATCCATATAATGTTTGATTCATTGGTACATCTATCTAGACATGACATTTATATGCCTATCATTACATATGTTATATACATGCCTTGATTTACATATACATCACTATGATAACATACTCTCCATATGTTCATGTGATATTACATGATGTTTTATTTATAAATGACATGATACAATTAATTATTATTTATATATGACTATATTTAACTACATATAACTCATCTCAAAAGGGATAAATTATAGTGTGTTTATCATAGTGACATAAATCTCCATGAACAAAATCACATTTTAGATTTATTGTACAAATTTCACATATTTAAAATGGTTCAGATATTAGATGGTATAATTACATGATAAATATTGGAACATAAATTTATATATTAGTTTATAATATTCCATGAATATGTGATAAATTTAGAGATACTTAAGTATATATTCATACACACATGTGTTCATATATAAGGGCATATGTACACAATTTATAGGAACATGAATTACAAGTTTCCACATACACATACATTTGAGATACAAATTATCTAGGTCAACATAAATATGTCTATTATTCTATATCAATTGGTTCAAATTCATAAGGCATGATACTATTCCATGCACACATACACAATAACATAATTTATAGTTTAATTACAATGGTTCTCATTGTACTTTAAAATTATCCAATCTAAATTCATGATGGGGCATGAACATTGTTCATTATATTTTAGTAATTAATTTTATTCCACATTAAGTGAAATTCATTTAGCTTGAGAAAAACTATATAATCAATTCAATGGTAATGATGGGGGCATGAACACTATCTATTCCATTTTAATCATGTGTTTTTTTTACATGGAACAAATTTGAGTGAAACTATATAATCAAATATATATGCCATCTATTATGGTTGATTTTATTTTAAATTTAGTAAAACCATCATGTGGTTCTCTCTTTTCTTTATTCATAGATATTTGGATTAGTACATTACATATTTCTATACAGATTCATGTGGTCTAGGAAGTTCTCTTTTAATCAACTTAAGGGCCTATATAAGTAGTAAAAATATGGATAAAATACACCCCAACCTTCCATTTTATTTATCAAAGAATAAAAATTTATTCATGGTTCAAAAAGAGGAACTAATGTCGTAGAGCGTTAGTAGAAATCATGATTCTACAATGCATCAATATGGAAGCATCATCTCCAAAAAGTTTCAAGGAAAACATGTTATTCAACAAAACATAGTTGTAGTCCTTCCTTATTCTTTAGTTCTAAAAATTTTAAATTACTATTTAAATTTTTAATCTATAAACATTAACTACCATTGTATCCAAATCTTGCACCCTAGAAGAGAGTGTTTGATCCTCTTCTAGATTTAGGCAATGTTGAAACATTTTTTATGCATATGGGTATGCTTATAGAGTAAATGAACCTCTAGATTTTATAGGAGCTATCTCCCTAAATGTATCTATGCAAAACAACCTCTATATAAACTAGTTTGATCTAAAGGAAAAGAGTTAGAAATTTCATAAAATGAAACCTACTCTAAGATTGTGATGTACTGAGATTATCTTCCATATAAATGTCATATTCTAATGCATAATACAACAAAACACATAGACCATTTTAAAAATCTAAGGGGTTATAACACAATTATTTTAGTAAAGAGGTGAGATGTGTAAAATGACACAAGGCAAATGAATTAAAAGGAAAACTTTTCACATTCCAAGAACATTTATACACTTAAAACAATTCAACATACTTGAACACACTCTATATGACTTGTTAGACACATTTTCCATCCTCTATCCTTCATGCTTGAGAAATATTTTTTAGTCTAATAGGTCATATAGAGTGTGTTCAAGTGTGTTGAATTGATGTAAGTGTATAATTGTTCTTGAAATGTGAAATTTTTGCCTTTCAGTTCATTTTCCTTATGTCATTTTACACATCTCACCTCTGTACTAAAATACTTATGCTAGAATACCTTAGAGCTTAAAAATGGTCTATGAATTTTTCTATATTGTGAATTAGGATATGACATTCATGAGGAAGTTAATCTTGGTGCATCCCAAATCATAGAGCAGGTTTCATTTTCTATAATTTCTAACTCTTTTTCCTTTAGATAAAATGGGTTTAGATAGAAGTTCATTTGTAGAGATACATTCAAGGAGCTAGCCCTTTAAATCTAGAGGTTCATTTCCTCTATAAGCATGACAGCATGCTTGTAAATGTTCCAATATTTCCCAAATATGAAAGGGGATTGAACACTCTCTTCTATGGTGTAATATTTGAAGACAATAGTTCTAGCATGCCTAGTGGGATAAATTATTTACATGTCAAGGTGAATGTTGATCTTAAAAAGCCTAAGGTTGTATAAATATTATTGATCTATAATTTGATGACTCTAAAAGGTGATAATCTCTAGTTTTAGATCAAGTTTCCCACATTATACTTCATGGTCCTCACTAGGTCATCTATGATTTTCAACCAAGCCCCTTTAGCTAAAACTCTTCTTGAATAAAAATACCCTAAACCATTCCTAAAACTTAGAGATCTTAGATAAGGAGGTTTTAAAGAAGAAGAAGAAGAAGAAGAATAAGAAGAAGTTGAAGAGATATAAGATAAAGAGGAAAGAAGAGAAATGGATAGGTAGCAACCTTTCTCAGCCTTTAACACCTAAAATCTAATTGACCTTCCTGAATACGACCCTATTCCTAACAATGCTACCAAGAGTCTCTTTGGTTTCAATGGAGAGGGTCTTATTACCCCATTTGAGCATATTAGGGACATATCAAATTTTTATAACTTCCATAATCTCACCCAAGCTAACATAACCATTAGATTTCTTGGCATGTCTCTAAGAGGTAAGGCACTTGATTGGTATAGGACTTTGGAAGGTGGTTGCATTATAAGTTGGGATCACTTTGGGGAATTGTTGGTAACTATATTTGACAATAAGAGTGACCATAATTCATTGATCCATTATTTGAACATGATAAAGAGAGGTCTTAATGAATCCATGGGATATTTAATTGAAATTTTTCAAAGGACATGGCATAGGTTGCCACCTATCATGAGACCTCCTCTGAGCTTTGTGTTCCCCACTTATCTCAAAGGTATTGGTATTGATGTGGCAGTGATGTTATAATAAATGGGAGGATTAACTCTACCATACTCATATGAGATAGCTATTGAAGCTGAGAATAGCTTAATATAGGATGGAAAGCTACCTCCAAGAGTTTTCATGCCTTTATTGTCTCATAGTTTAGTTGAATCTCCAAGTGTAGCACAAGTTCCTAATGCCAATGTCAAGCTAAGAGCCTTTCCCAAGAAGGTGGATAATGATATGGAAAAATATGAGGAGATCCGATCTTTACAAGTTTAGCTCAAGCAAGCTCAATTTTAGGCAAGTACTCCACCTAACCCTCAATACTATCCTTAATAAGGATATAGAGCTCCACCCTAATACAAATACCAAGGAAGAGGATAAGTTAAACAAGGTTTCAATAGGTATCCCATTGCCTATAATCCTAATTCACTCCTTCCACAAAGGCTATTGTTCTAGTAAATGCTAACCTGGTCTAAGGGGATGATCATTTAGACTAATGGGGATAACCTCAAGGTCAGCTTATGCATGATGGTGAATAAAATGGCCAATATTTGGTGGCATAAGAAGAATCTACTCCTACATGCCATCAGAAGAAGCTAATCTCATGCAAATGGATATTTATGGAGAAGGTAGTAGCTAGAGTGTAGGTATGATGAACTTTCAAGTAAAGGATGATTATGTGTTAAATCAAAGAACATCAATTAAAACCAATACAAAAGCCAAAAATAGAGCTCTAAGAGATGTTATAGGAGTACATGTGACTCCAAGTGATGCCTATCCAAGACAAAAAGTGTGAATCCTAGTATAATACCTACTACCAATCATGCTCCTCAATAAAGTCAAAATGCAAGTAGGGTTGTCAAATCTACAATATAATAGGTTCAGACTCCCTCACTACCTTCAAGAATATAATAAAAGGTGAATAATTCCCCTCTAAACATTTTTTATTCTGTAAAGAATACCAAGTTAAGCATATTTCTTTGGGAAGTCTTGCATATGCCTAGTCAAAAGGAGCTCTTACAAGAACAGCTTGTGAGCATTCACGTATCCCCTCAAACTTCAAAACATAATAGTGTAGCCCTTAATAATTATCCAAATAATGTCTTAGATCCATCCACCAAATATTAAAATCCTCCACTCTTCTACCTCACACTCATTATGGGAGAGAAATTGGTTCACATTTGTATTTTAGATAGTGGAGCTAGTACCACCATCATGCCTAAGGTGGTGGTTGATAAATTGGGATTGAAGTATGAACTACATAGTAAAGGTGTGTTGAAAATTTATGGAAATACATCAAATATAGTGGGATTTTTTAGAGGTCTAAAAGTATTTCTACATGATTTCCCAAGTTTTCTAATTTTACAGGACGTTGTGGTGGTAAACCTTCGAGCTTATTTTGCTATCTACTTTTCAAGGGAATTCACAGCTAAAATAGGAGGATACCTTTCTATTAACTGGTATTTTCTAGATTTTAAAACAAGATATAGAACCAAGGTGACTATAAATACTTATCCCTTAGCAAGGTTTCATATTGAGCCATATATGGAGACAAGTTCAAATTAGAATTGTCTAATTAGTAAATAAGAAGGTGTTATGGATGGTGAAGTATCCTATCCCCTTGAAGGTATTTCTGATATTTTCCTTGATAAGTATAAAAATAAAATTCATGGAATTGATCCATATACACTTATATAAGAGACTAATTTTGGATTTTATTTTATTCCTAAAAAATATGTTTCAATCCCCTCACTCACTAATGAAGAGCATAAACTTGAAGGAATATGGGAAATGCTTTTTGATGGCTCAAGAAGTAAATTAGGTATAAGAGATGGCATTATGTTAGTTTCTACATCAAATATTCAATACTAATCCTCATATATATTCCACTTTAGTTTCACCTGTAATGTCATAGAATATGAAGGCTTAGTTCATGACATCTAATGGGAAAAGAAGAGAGAGATCAAGAATTTGAAGGTTTATGGGGAAAGTGAATTGGTCATCCACCAAGTGAGAAATAAATCTATAGGAAATAATACCTTTCTTAAATCCTACAATCATAGGGTATGGTACCTACTTGAATACTTTGATGCCTTCAACATACAACCCATATCGAGGGATTCACATAAACATGTTGATAGATTGGCTGCCATAGGAGTATAGTTTGACATAGTTTCTGATGTAGGGAAAGAGAAGGATCAGTCCCATATCAAGGTCATTATAAGGCCATCTATTATAGATAATTAAGTTTCATGGTAGGTATTTGAAAGTGACGAACACATTGCACACTTCTTACAAAATGAGGTAGGATTCTCCTCAAAGAACCAAAAGAGACTGCATGATCAATATGAAGAACAAGTTATTCAACTAAAGACAAATAAGATACGTAAGGGGATGATTAATTTGGAGAGTATTTGAAATCAATATGATAAAAATAATTAATAAAGAGTGAGCATGTCAACAAAAGATTAAAACTATGAGAGAGTCATGATTTACAAGGACAAGCTCCTAAAAATTGGTAAGGTATGTTCTATGTCTGAAAGGTAGGCCTTTATTGAATTATGCAAAGAGTTATATGATATATTTTATTGGGAATATAAATATTTTAAAGGGTTTTATCCAATTCTATCTCATCACACCATTGATTTATAACTTGTAACTAAACTAGTCAAGCAAAAATAAAGGCCTATCAATCCTAAGATAGAGGAACTCATGAAGAAAGAACTAACCAAGTTGATTGAGTCTAGGATTATCTTTCCTATCAAACACTTAACTTGTGTGGATAATCTTGTACCTATCCAAAATAATAATGGAGATATTAGACTTTGTATTGATTTTTGAGACCTCAATATGGTGTCTCTCAAGGATCATTATCCACTACCTTCCATGGAATAAATTTTGCAAGTTGTTTCAATTTCTCAACGCTTCTCACTTCTAGAATTTATTCAAGTTACAATAAAATACTAGTTAATGAAGATGATCAATTCAAGATATCCTTCACTAAAAACTAGGGGACCTTTACCTATAATAAGATTCATTTTAATTTATCCAATGCTAGAGCTACATTTCAAAAGGCAATGGACATGTCTTTTAAAGGTTTGATCAATAAGTTTCTACTTATGTACCTTGATGATATAATTAGGTTTTTGAAGGATGATACTAGTCATATGGAAAATTTAAAGTAGGTGTTTGAGAAATGTAGGGAGTATGGAATATCCCTTAATCCAAAAAAGTTCATCTTTGATGTCTATGAAGGTAAGTTATTGGGTCATATTATTTTTAAAAAAGGCTTGTCTATTGACCCCAAGAGGATTAAAGCTATTCTAATCTTGTCTTAACTTCAACACAAGAAAGGACTTCAAATATTCTTGGGGAAAGTAAAATTTGTAAGAAGGTTTATTCCAAACTTTGTAACTATGGTAAATCCTATCACAACTATGCTCAAGAAGAACCAAGATTTTTCTTATGCAAAGGATGGTAAGATTAGTTTTGAGGAAATCAAGTAAGAAATTGTAAAATATCCTACTCTCTTGAACCCAAAATTTTTCAAATATTTCATACTCTATAAATTTTCTAACCTTGATACAATCTTGGCTATGCTTATGCAAAATAATGATGAAGAGGTACAACAACCAATTGCATTTTTCAGCCAAGGATTGGAAGATTATGAGGTTAAGTATATATTTGATGAGAAGAAAGCTATAACAGTGATAAGAGGATTGAAAAAAATTATATACATGGTTTCAAACAAAAAGATACATATCATTGTTTCTCATCCTAGCACCAAGGATTTTCTCTTAAGCAAAGACCTCAATGAAAAGAGAACTAGGTGGATTACAAAGGTGATGAAGTATGATGTGGAAATTAAGGTGATAATCTTGGTAAGAGGAAAAGGGTTATGTGAACATTTAGATTCATATTTTCAAGAGCCAAAGGAGGAATTCTTGATCAACCAATCTCACCCCCAACTAGCTAATCACATATAAGTTCAAATTTGGACACAAGACATCATTAGTTTCCTTAAAAATGGAGTGCCCCAATAGGTTGAACAAGTCTCAAGGTAGGTATTTTAGATTTCAGACCATTCCCTAATGTCTTGTAGATGGTATTATCTTTAGGATATATGTGAATGGTGTACTATTGAGGTGTGTTAATAGTGATCAATTTGATATGTTGTTGGGAAAGTTTCACAATGGTGTAGATGGAGGTCATTTCTCTCCTAGGATGATATCTGCAAAGATAATGAGGGCTGGTTACTATTAGCCTAGTCTTTTTAAGGACCATTACCACTAGGCTAAAAATTTTCCTCAATGTGCCTTCTTTGTAGGAAAAAAAAACTTATATCCCTTCCATTGAATCATATCCAAGTAGACCAGTCTTTCATGCAATGGGGCCTTGATTTCATTAGTGTGATCAACCCTCCATCAAGTGTTGGACACAAATGGATATTGACTACTACTAACTACATCACAAGGTGGGTAGAGGCTATTGCATTGAAAGAGTCAAGTGAAAATGCTATCTTGGAGTTTTATGAGATCATAATAACAATGTTTGGAGTTCCCCATGTTATCATTTCTAATAATACACTTGCTTTCATAAGTGCTAAAACTTTTGATTGGGAAAATAGGAATGGAGTTTAATTGAGAACCTCATCCAACTATTACCCTCAAGGTAATGGATTAGCTTAATATACTAACAAGAATCTCATCAAGATCATCAAGAGGACATTGGAAAATAATCAAAGATCATAGTACAATAAGTTGAAGATAGCCTTATGGGCTGACAAGATTACTCCTAAGAGATCAATTGGTAATTCTCTCCTTATGCTTGTTTATGAGAGAGAGTAGGTTTTCCATATCTCAATAACTCCTTACTCTAGAGCTTTCACATCAGCTAGAAATACTTGAAAATAATTCAATGGAAGTCAGATTGATATAACTAATGCAATTGAAATAAGCAAGAGACAATGCACACAAGGCCATGGAACACCACCAAGAACTCATGAATAAGTCTTTTGATAAGAGATCAAGTGTAAGATTATTCAAGGAAGGTGAATTGGTCCTAAAATGGGATAAGGACATAACAAAACTAGGTAGACATACAAATTTTGACACCTTATGGAGTGGCCCTTAGATCATTAACAAGTGCAAACAAAACAACTCCTTTTAGTTGACAAAGATGAATGGAGAAGAATTGCATATTCCTATGAATGGGATATAACTAAAGTTTTGATATTAGTCCTTACAAGTTTATTTTATAAATAGAAGTTTAGGTGTGTGTTTCCTTTGGTTTTTTGTTGTGTTCCCTAAGTGCCTTGTAGCATAGTGTGTTTCTTTCCTTTTTTTTCATGTGTGTCTTTGTCTTTGTGCACATGAATCAACTAGCTTGTGTTTTTTCATCTAAGGGTTTGTTTAAGTCATTTTTGGTTACCTATATGCATGAGTCCATGCCTAATGGAAGGATTTAGCCAATAGGTCTTAGGAATAGTAGGCATGCCTCCCCTAGGAATCACCAAGACTGTTAGCCAATTTTCACACCCAAGTTTTTTTACCTCTATCATTTTAGCTAAGTGTAACATTCTTAATTTGTTTATCCTGACAACAAAGTGTTAAATGTTATTGCCTTTCTTCAGTCATTTTGCAAGTGTTATTTCAGTTTTTTTATCAAGTGTTATTTATTTTGGTGAGGTTTTTCTTTGGGTTTTTTGTTCAAGTCTCAAAAGAATTGTTTTGAACTTTTTGTCTGAAACAAAAATTCTGAAGGAATTGGTTCTTTTCTCTTTTAAAGGGTCACTTTCAAAAGTTTTAAGGGTCCTTTCTCATGGAAGTTTACTTTCCAAAAAGTTTGAAGGGCAGATTTCAAGATTTCTAAAAGGCATATTCAAGGTTTTTGAAGGAAAAGTGTCCTTTTAAACATTTCTGAAAGGTTTGTTCTTTAAAGTAAATTAGCTCTTTAAACTTTTCTAAAGGAATTGTTTCAGACATTTTATCTAAAACAATCTTTCTGAAAGGAATTTTTTCTCATGCAAGTTCCCTTTAAAAAGTATGAAAGGTCCTTTGCAAAAATCCTAAAGGGAGACTTTAAAAAATTTCAAAGGGTCTTTTTATCTTTTGAAGGGACACTTATAGAAAGTCCAAAATAAATAAACACTAGCAAATAGACCAAAAAGAGCAGGGGCCTGAGAGGTTAATTCTTTCAGATAAAAGGGTCCATGGGAAGATTATTTAAGAAAATTCCAAAGCAAAGGTTCAATAAAATTCCTTGAAATAATGATCTTAGTATATTGATGGTTATATAGATGTCAAAATAAGCTAGCCATTAGCATTTAAAATAGTGGGTCCCAAGAAGATCAATGGTCTTCATTCAAACACTCAAATATCCAAGGGCTCATATTCTTCATCCACCAAATTAGATAAAAAGTTTCAATTCATCATTGATTAGGTCATCATCTGAGTCATTTTTTGATGGTCAATCAAAGGAATAATCAGATGTACACATAGACTCCAAGTGATGCCTCTCCAAGGCTAATAGAATGAAAGTAACTCTTCCCTACACTATTACACACCTTAGCAAATTGATGGTTATATGGATGTCAAAATAATCTAGCCATTAGCATTTAAAATAGTGGGTCCCAAGAAGATCAATGGTCTTCATTCAAACACTCAAATATCCAAGGGCTCATATTCTTCATCCACCATATTAGATAAAAAGTTTCATTTCATCATTGATTAGGTCATGATCTGAGTCATTTTTTGATGGTCAATCAAAGGAATAATTAGATGTACACATAGACTCCAAGTGATGCCTCTCCAAGGCTAATAGAATGAAAGTAACTCTTCCCTACACTATTACACACCTTAGCAAGCCAATGAGAAGCTATTAGCATCAGGATAAATCTAAAAAAAATGGACTCTCATTTGTATAACTAATTTTTGCTATTACTCAGCTCAAAAATACCTTGTTTTTGCTAGTGCATCTATTGGGGAAGCATCTTTGAGAGAGCAAGTTAGTTGTGTAACCACTTGAGGTGACATGGATCAATCAAATGGCCCAAATGAGCATCATTTTCAAAGATTGATATATATGAAGATGTATACTCCTAAAATATTGACTCCACTTTTTTACACTAAAGTCCTCCTCCTCTCACTTCCTTCCTACTATAAATATAGCCCTTGGGTTAGTTTAAACCCATCCATACAGTGTATAGTGAAGCCCTATTGGATTGATGTTACATAATACCTTTAAGAATTATTATAAGCCTATTTATTTCAATTTTTTGGATAATTATCCATGTGTGTAAGAGATATATAGTGATAGTAAATGGAAAATTTCCATCCTGCTAACCTCTATCCTTCATGCCTGAGTAAGATTTCTTAGTCTAACAGGTCATATAGAGTGTGTTCAAGTGTGTTAAATTATTTTAAGTGTATAATTATTCTTTTAATGTGCAAAGTTTGTATTTCAGGTCATTTTTTGTGTCATTTTACATATCTCTCCTTTTTACTAAAATACTTGTGATAGAACCCCTTAGAGCTTGAAAATGGTTTGTGTATTTTTTTGTATTGTGCATTATAATATTACATTCATGTGGAAGATAATCTTGATGCATCACCAATCTTAGAGTAGGTTTAATTTTGTGCAATTTCTATCTCTTTTCCTTTAGAGAAAATTGGTTTAGACAAAAGTTTTTGTGCAAAGATACATTTAGGGAGCTAGCGCTTCAAATCTAGATGTTCATTTCCTCTATAAGCATACGTACATGCCTGGAAATGTTCTAACATTTCCAAAATCTAGAATAGGATTGAACACTCTCTTCTAGGGTGAAATATTTAGAGACAACAACCTCAATAAAGAAGCACAATTTATTCATGGTCCAAAAAGAGGAACCAATGTCCAAGAGCTTTAGTATAAATCATGTTTCTAAAATTCATCAATATGGAAGAATCATCTCCAAAATGTTTCAAGGGAAACATGTTATTCACCAAAACACAGTTGTACTCCTTCCTTATTTTTTAGTTTTAAAAAAAATTAATTCTTATTTCAAATTTTAATCTATAGACATTAACTAGTAGATGTTTGTTCAATTTTTTATATTGAGTTCCATGCATAATTAGAGATTCATACTAAAGAAATAGTGTGTTTTACACACTTAGGTATAACTTTTCATTTTATTATAAAAAATCCAATTCTTGTAATAAAAGGGGGGCATATATGGATACTAAAATTTGGGGATAATTACTTAATAATGAAAATCTTGACACACATCTTCCATGCATGATTTTAGATAACAAATATGGTCTTAACTAACCATTATCTCACCCATAAATGATACATTATGAATTTGATCCATCTATGTTATTGTTTCACGCCTACATGAAAATTAATGTCTATTTAAAGCTAGTATACTATCCTAGATAGGAATTCACAAATGCTCAGTCTAATTCACCTATACATAGGTCAATAATGTTAGGTTCGATCAATATCACTAGTAGGTACTGACTTAATCTAGTCAATATCGATGATATCCCAGTAATGGATAAGTTTTAAAATAAAACATTTCCTTAGGCTCAACACATTTGCCTATCATGTTGATGGCATGAGAAATTACCCAATTAGGCTCATATATATTAAAATCAAGGTCTCACTTAATATGGGACTTGGAACTTATATGGTAAATATATATGCACTATTTTACATGAGAAAATTTTCTCTATTCTTCCTAAATTGTGAATCGATCTCTAGTAGTCAGAAGCCAAGTTTAAATCATATCTAATTCAAGTCAATGTAAACATTCTCAAGTATAAAATATAAATCATTAGGTGTATACATATAAGGAAAGATAAAAAATACACAATCACACTAGGTGGGAGAACTATTTTTTATGTGTTGGAAATGATGTCCCTAAGGTGGCCAAGTGTGTTCATTAAGTGATATGAATGCATGGTTCTCAATGACAAAGTGTGCCTTAGTGATCATGCATGGACCCTATTTTGTTTGCTTGATTAGGCAAGGTGATGGATATTGGTGATGTTTTGACCATGTTTTATGGTCATATGAGGGGTCAAGAGTTCTTTTTATCCTTATGGAAGTGAATTGAATTCATAGGATTATTCTTGTGAACATTTAGGTTTACCTAGTCATCTTGGTAGAACTTCCTAAGTAAGCAGATTGATGATATCAGAATTTGCACATGTGAAGGTGTCAGAAGAAAGTGGTCACATGGGTTTATTGAGATTTGTCCCTAGATCATGTGATTATTAGGTCTTGACATGATGTCTAGAAAAATTTATCATAGTGTAAAATTGGTTTCTCATGTAGATTTCACTAGTTTCCATAGTCAAATTTTCATAAAAAAGTGACCATTAGAATTCAAATATTTGAATTTACAAAATAAAACCATTTTTCAATTTTTTTTAATAACTTTTGATGATGAATGAATTTTATGGTGATAGAAAAATCAAAGTGGTAGATAACTCCAAGGTAAATCTATGAAATTTTATTTGGAGGTTTGACTGGTTATACACCTTTATTTATTATGGTCTAAAGTTTATTGAGGGTTTGGCCTTCTTTTACAAATGACCCGAGAAGGATGTGTGAGTTTTTATTGATGGTGTTTGGATTTTTTAAAGTGAATTATCTATTTAAGAGTTTTGTATACTCCTAAAATATTATTTAGATAGTTTTTAGAGGTTTGACCAATCCATCTTTAGTATAAATAATTACTTACAAGTTGATTTTTAGTTCATTCATAGTGTTTTCATCTACAAGGCAAATGATTGGTAGGTTTTGCATATGCATAGGCATGTAGTGATTGATATGCATATGCATGTAGTGATTAATATAATATCTTGATGGTGTCTTAGGGGTTATATGGTGATGACATATGTTCTTTTAAGTGGTCTTATGTTCCTCATTTTGCTTGGTGAAGTGCTAAAATGATGAATAGGCCTCCATGGACCTATAAGGGCTTCTTAAGGCATAATTGAAAGGTGTTTTTTCTTAAGGGTGATCTATCCAAGATATTTATAACCTATATAGATGAAATTAATCCTATTATAATTGTGATATAAGCCTTAAGTTCTAAGAAAAGTCTTATGGCATGTAGACACTATAATTTGGTACCCTTAGGGATCATTATTTGGGTGTCATAGGTCCTATTTATATTTAAATCCCTAAATAAACCCAATCTTAAAGTCTAAATAATTTAAAATTTACATGTATGGTAAATGTCCTATTAATCTTACCATTTTACCATTCCCAACCTCCTAAGACCAATAATAACCTAGAATCTACTTGTACAACCATTTTAGCCTATGTGGAATCATTATAAACAAATTCCACCCACTCATGACCTATTCTCATCCACAATTGTAATGAAGGATCCATATTGGATGAATCATTGATGATTATCCTAAGATTAGTGTCGATAGTCTAGATCATCATTGATCCATAAATACATAGCCTACATCTACATTCAGGATGGAACTAGAACATTGAGGGCTTAGAATTACTATTGGTTTTCCTTGTGACCTTGATGACATTTATACTGATACTTTTTTGGATTTTTATCTCATATAATCACATCCTCTATGTAAATATAACTACTACCTATGCTTATGGAAGGTTACCATTCCATTCATGGCGGACTAAAATGTAAGTACTACATTTCAATTCTATCTTTATCCTTTAATCATCAATTATTTAGCTATCCATTTAATTTTTTAAGCATTATTATTAGTATTTTTTATCTATTAATCCAATTATTTTAGAAAATCTACCTCATTTTCTATTCTCCATTTATTAAACTCAAACACATATAATTGATGTCAATTCTTTTTAAATAAGCATCGATTCTATCGATTGGCACTAGTCATGTCAAGATCAATATCAACATATTATATTTAATACACAAGATCCAAAACCCCATATTAAGCATATATTTTCAATTATTTTTTGATTACTATTTTTTAAACATGGATTTATCCTTATAGATGACTTTACCTAGTGTAGCACATAATGTGACCATCATCCTTCATCTCCCTATTATCCCTCAGTCTTTATTTGTAGATCAAAATGACACAGAATTTAAGCTATCCCTCTATGCCATCATATATGCACCCTCCTATTAATCTTATGAAAAATCATTATCTATAATTTAGGATGATATATATTTCACTTCTACTTGCTGGGAAGAATACTTTATTTACATTGCTAAATTAATCAAGGAGGAAAATATGGATTAGCATTATTATCACATCATTTATCTATTTGTAATTCCTTATGTTTTTATTTCACTTAATTTCATAAATAATGGAATGACATCCATCTAAGGAAGTGCACCTCTTCTTGAAACTAATCTATGATCAGGTAGTCCAGCCATCTCTCTATTAATCTATTTTTGTCAAGTTTCCACATGTGTGAAAGTTTGCCTTCCCATCCAAAAAGGAGTTCTCACTATTGTTGGATTTTAGTGGTGTGAAAATGTATTTTAATCTACATGTAACATCATAAACCCTATTATTTCAATTTTTTATTAAATCACATTTCAATTTAAAGAAAATGAAAAAATAATTAAACATTTTGGCATGCCCAATGGGACCCCTAAGGTCTCACTTTTCTTGTTAAAAATCCATTTCTAAATTTATCAATCTTTTTCTCTTTTATTTTGTTTGTTCAATTCATCCAAATAAAATCAAATTTTCATTTTTCCTTTTTAAATCTTAAACAATCTACATCCATTTTTACCTATTTAGTTTACTCACATAGAATAATATAGGTGGTGAAATTTATCATAGTCATCACTTTTATCACACACAAACCAAATCAATTTCATAATAAAATCATCAAAACACTTGACATAAAGAATTTATGGGGATTTAATCACCTGACAAAAACCTTCTTCCCAATGATCCCACTTGGATTTCACCACCAAAGAGAGGACCAACTCAGTTCTCTTATTGAGTATAATCTCTATTCTATTGGTATATTTTGCATAAGCACCCAATACCCTTACACTATGGTGTGTGAAGTGAGGGGGTAGGCCCCAAAACCATGCCAAGTATTAATACCAATATAATAACCCCTTGAGAACCAAAACAAAACTTGAGACTGTCTTTAGATTTAAATTTATTAACACCCTTAGTATCCTTTTTTCTTGTTCCCACACTTTAAAGTTAAGAAAGTAAAAAAATTTAAGAATAATTTTAGCGTGTGTATCCTTTTCATCCTCATTTAAAATGAGATAATCAAAAATCAATATTTTTTCATGTTTTTATCACCACATGGATTTGACACAACAACAGTCATAGAAGAAAACTAAACCCCCATCTATATCTTTAGTAATGGAGAATTCACCTAGCCCCTACTTCTCCTAAATCCATAAGGGAAGGCTTCCCTGAATACTATACCCAGGTCAATCTTGAGTTTTCCACCATACTTGATAGTAGTCCCATATCCCTTAATCATTAACTCATTTCTAGATCTATTCACATCCCAATATTTCCCCATACATAATTTTATCAGCATCAATATGGTATGCCCTTTGAAGAGAGTGAAGGATTTACTACTACTATGTTAACCTCCCATAATAATCCACCTCATACTAGTTATAATACCCTTATGAGGCAACACTTAAGTAATCCACCTCTGGTGACATCTAATACCCCATCTCTAACCATTAATCCAACTCATAATGTTATCATTACTTAGCCTATGCCTATCATACTTCATAACCTAGTCATATTGGTTGGATCCATACTTCTACTGATTCAAACTAGTATGCTCTTATGAACCCAAATACAACCATTATAATAGGCTCTCATGAATTAGCCAACCTAAAAATATGTACCCTTAACCACCTAGTATATAGCTCCTACATAGGCTATCAGGTCTACATATATCCTTATATAAGCTCCACAATATGTGGTGGCTTCTCAACCCATCATAACCACATTAGTAGGATATCCCCTATCTTAGGCTTTTTCCATGTCATTATCTACATACCAACTCCTACAGTAAAATGTTTTGGGAGGAATCCCTCAACATAATGTTCAACCCAATCTCATGAGCATCCTTATGAATAATATGGATAACTTGGATGTTTCTACCTTTAGGCAAAACAACATGATCACCTATAATAGATCTATAATGAGCCCATCAATCCTATTATTTCTATCAAACCATATACTCTATAATGAGAAATCCCTAAGTTTACAAAATTATTGAATAAAAAGAACCCACAACAACATCTATGGGTGTTTTGACATACTTTTTACCTCATAGTGCACAATGATGCACTCCTTAGGACATTCCCTATGTCACTAGCTGGGCCTGCCCTATAATGGTATAGTTCAATCCCCTAACATTCCTTATTTTTGTTAAGGTGACTAGCTCAAATATTCCTAGAACACTTTTCCATTAATATAGTAAGAAAAGTTACCATTATAGATCTTTACACAATTCAACAATTTGATGATGAGTCCATTAATGAATTTGTAGTAAGGTGGAGAAGTTTAAACAACCAACTCATTTTCTCTTTGCCACATCCTAAGTTAATCAAATTATTTGTGCAAACATGTTCCAAACACATTTCATCAACACTATGGGTTTAATCCTTTAAAACTTTTGATGAGGCCTTTTTAATGGTCTGCAAAATTGAAATTAGAGATCTCAAAGAAGGTAAGGTCAAACTCTAAAATAAAATCTTTAAAACTAATTTATCCAAATAGACTCTTCGTAAAAAATAATAAAACCAAAGGGGTTATCAATGCCATAGTTGTGAATTCAGCACTACCTCAATTCTAAAACTAATCCAAGCACTCAACTTCATAGGGATAGTCTCAAAAACCATTAACATACTTTCCCTTAAGACAATATAACCCTCTAGGAGAATCCTATGTATCTATTTAGATAAAATCCTAAAGGCTTATCTTATCAAACTTATTCTCATCAGACCTCTTGATGTGTCTCATCCCAAACCTAGTTGGTTTAGGGAAAATGACTTCTATAATTTTCACTACATGATAGGCCATCACATCAGTAGATGTTAGTATTTAAAAGGCTTAGTAAAAAATCTTATAGATTAAGGAGAGTTGAAATTAGGTAATCTTAATGCCCCTTATAAACTAATCCATAGATATATTCAAGAAACCTTTCCCAAATAATGCCTCTACATCAAATTTTGTACAAGATAAATCAAGATCCACATCAAAACATGAGACTCACATGATTAACACCATCAATGACCAACTTGTACCTAGAAAAGTTTTTACTCATATCCCTAATATCCTTATGGGAAATGCCTTTGAAATATCCAAACCTAGAAAATACATCCCAAGAACTTCCTCTAATATATTAGATCTTATTTTTTAGGACCCATTAGAAGAATCCATATCTAAAGACACTCAAGAACCAAAAGAGGAAAAAATTATTGAAGAAAAGGTTTGTGTTGACATTATATATGATTTAATTCCTCATACCATCTTGATCCCCACATCTATTATACTTATTCCCATTAATCTATTACTACCCAAGGAAATTGTTGTACCTCAAACTATCTCTATATCAGTTCCCCCCACTATTAGGGAGACACTAAATTGTAGATAGAATAAGGGGAAAGTTGTAAATACCAAAAACAAGAATCTAAGATCTTCAAGGGGGAAATATCTACAACATATTCATGTTAGGATTGAATTACCCAAGGTAGACATTCTTATAACCCCTGAATAAATACAAAAATAAAAAACACCATTGCCCCTATTAGGACTAGAGCATCTATACTAAGGCCCCATATTTCAGCTAAACTAAAAGCTACTATTATAGAATCTACCATTAAAACACAAGTGCCATCATAAAAAATGTCCCCATTGTGGTCATGCCAATCCATAATCCATTAAACCTTCACTACCCACCTAGTTTAGGAGTAAAAGCTTACCATAAACACAAAATACCTACCATAAGGACTATCTAAGCAGTTAACTCAAGAGGCCAAGGTTTGAGGCCATATACCTCTTCTCCACTAGCACCCTGAAGGATGGAAAAGTTGAGATAGGACCCATTAAAGGGATCTTATTATAAGATCCTTGATCAACTTATCAAGACCTCCTCAATCATTCTAGCACTTATAAAGCTTGTCAACCTTCATATTAAAAAACCATCATGGTATAGAGAAAATAGATCATGTACATACCATCAAATAGTTGGGCACAACATAAATTTTTTTAATATGTTAAAATTTTTAGTATAAAATCTATTAGATAAAGATGATCTCTTAACTAAAAAACCAAATCATTCCCATCCCCCTTTTGTTCCATCCACTATAAAAAATGACATATTAGAGAAAAATATAAAGGAAGATAGAACCATTGATTTGGTTGAGCACCATTCTCTCCCCCTATGTGAGGATAACTCTGAGAGTGTATAATATCCCCCTTTATTATAGATATATGTGGTTCATATAGCCACATGATCCCAAGCACAGGGTCATAAGACCCATAATCATGATAAATCTAAAGTAACTATCACTAAAGTATTGACTCCTACTAATAATAATCTAAAAACACCTACCTCTAAATCTAAAGTCTCCATTTTAGGAAAGGCACAAAATAATAATGCTTTTGAGCTTATAAAAATATCTATCCTAAAGTAACTACATCAACTACTAGTCAAAATGTCCTTGTACTAACTTGTCCAAAACTCTCCATATCACCATAAAGCCATAATAAAAGCCTTATTATCCATAAAAATACAAACAAATGAGCCCTAACCATTTTATCCTTCATTATGTCACTCTAAAATCCCTTGTCCATTACATGTCATGATTTAGAGATACCACCTCTATAGTTGGATGACTAGGATCCTGCCTTATTTATGACTACCTAGATAGATCAAACTCAAATTAAAAGTGTCATGATAGATAATGATGTTAGTATAAACATTATCTCTTCCCATGCATTTAAACAATTTCAACTACCTAAGATAGTGGTAGCCTAATCACCTACCATCCTATGAGCCTTTAATGATACCATTGCCCCTACATTAAGAACAATAGTACTTCACATTCAAGTAGGCATGTGGGTTCTTCCTAAATTATTCTATGTTATTAAAGGAGAATTTTAGTATAACATTCTCCTAGGATGTCCTTGGATATGCACCATACACTACATCCGCTCAACATTACATCAATGCATTAAGTTTTAACATGAGGGTAAAATCCATAAAGTTATGGCTAACACCCATCCCTTCAAAACCTATAACCTTACCTTTTGACCCAATGAGGTCTTAACCCCACTATAGAATATTAACTTATTCCCATCTAACGAATCATCCACTAACATAACCATCCCTATATCAAGACTAGGTAAGGAAACCATCGATTACACCTTCCAACAACTTTCAATTAGAGTGTACCAATTATTGATGCTTAATACCCTCCCTGAACCACAAGAATATGGATACCCTAATAAATAACTAGCTTATTGTCCAAATTTGAGGGGTATTAATCCTCTTAGTTCACCATTCCTTTATACCCATCTGATTTATGGGGGGATTAAACATCCTTCCATAAGCCCTTCTAAATAAATTTAAGCTAAACCATTCACATTCAACTTCTCATTTCTTGATAAACCCCATTTCATAAAAACATACCTATACTGATGCACTTGGAAAGGTTTTGGTATGAGACATTATGAAGAGGGCCCTCACAAGGTTATCCTAGGTGAATTTAGAAAACCCCATGAGAAACATGGCCTTGGATTTAATAAAATCCCCAAATCCTCCTTGAGGTTCACTCTTCCCCTATCCCTGAAGAGAATACACCATCCTCACCATCTAACACCTCTTCCTTGATAGATAGCATCATATCCATTTTTCCCAACTTTTTTTTAGTCACCACCATTTCTATAGAGTCTCTTGTCTATCATCATGATGGTGGGATCCATACCATTAATTTATCTTAACCTAACATGGAATGATATTAATTTACCAAATAAGAATATATACAATAATATATCATAATTAAAAGGAATTATAGTATAAAATATGAATAATAGATAAGCCACTTTGAGGGGAAAACCTCCCAAATTATTTTAATAAGAATGAATACTCAATTATGATGATGAATAACTAAACCTACCTCCTATATATAGTCTAAAAAGGCCATGTTCCACCCATAGGCCAACCTAATAAATATATGAATGCATAAATAAATGTAAAATAATATGCAAAAGGGTTATGCAAGCCACAAGTCAACTACACATATCCATGAACACACCAATGGTTAAGGGTGTAGCATGCCCCTCCCCTTCAAAATAATGTTGTCTTGAACATTGAATCAATCTCATATTTTTTTACATAAATGATTCATCCTCCTAGGTAGCATCTTCAGAAGTTAGATTATTTCATTTGATTAGATACTCAAGAATCAATCTAGATCATAGATACTTAGTACATATTTGAAGGACCACTTTAAGATCAAGAATAACTCTCCCTTCCTCATTTAATTTTGGTAACTTATTTTGAATGGTAACTCTCTATCTAATGACCTTCTTAAGGCAATATACATTAAATACTGGATGAATGCGAGTGGACGAAGGAAATTCTAGCTTGTAGGCCACACTACCAATTTTTTGTAAGATCTGATAAGGACCATAATACTTGGGAGATAGATTATTATTCTTTTTCTATTACTTCAAGGACATATACCTATATTTATACAAGTGAACAAACACCCAATCACAAATTTCAAAATGCCTCTCACTCATGTGTTGTTCTACTTGTTGCTTCATGTGATTTTGGGATAGAGCTAAATTTTCATGCAAACTATCAAAGACTTCCTATTGATGTTGAAGGTGTTTATCTAATACATGTACCTTTGGGTGGGTCTTCAAGGGTGAAGTGAGAGATAGAGGATGGTATCCATATAATTCCATAAAAGGAGACATTTTGGATGAACTATGCACTAATGTATTATACCATGACTCAGCCAAGGGTAGCCATTGAACCCATTTATCTTGTTTATCTGACATAAAAAAATAAAATTACCCTTATAATAACTTGTTGACTAACTCAATTTATCCATCATATTAAGGATGATATTATAAGTTAATTAGGTTCCTAAACATGTAAATAGTTTTGTCCAAAAATTACTAGTGAATATGGGATCTTGATCACTAATAATAATCTTGGGAATACCATGCAATTTTTAAACTATATTAAGGAAAAATCTACTATACTAACCACCAATGGTTGAGATAAATAAAAAAATGAGCATACTTTTTGAGACTATCCACAACAACCATGATAACATTTTTACCTTCAGATCATGGTAACCTAGTAATTAAATCCATAGATACCTCTTCCCATCATTGAATAGGGATGGATAAGGGTTGTAAAAGACTTAGGTTTTTAATGGTTTCACATTTATTTTGATGATAGACCATACATGTGGCCACATAATTTTTTACATCCCCCTTGAGTACTTTCTAAAAATAATCCTTTTTGACTCTATGATAGGTTTTCAAAAACCCTGAGTGACCACCAAGTGGAGACGCATGAAGTTCTTAAAGGATTTTTTGTTTTAGAAGAGAATTTTGACATAGATATAATCTATCTTTTTACCATAATGCATTACCCTTCCATGTAAAATTTTAAATCCCATCAAAACCCTGTTGTAGATTATGAATCAATGAATGAGTAATACTTTCATTCTCCCATTCTGCCCTTGCTTCCTTCATCCATTGTACCTGACAAATGGTCATGGCACATAACAATGCCTAAATTGGTTCATCTCACCTAGATAGTGCATTGACCACTACATTTTATTTTCCTTTCTTGTAGACTATTTCAAAATCAAAACCTAACATTTTCATCACCCATTTTTGTTGTTTTTTAGAGGATAACTATTGTTCCAAAACATATTTGAGGCTATCATGATAAATCTTTACCTAAAAGTGATGACCTAATGGATAAGGTCTATATTGTTTGAATGCATGTAGAATAGCCACCATCTCTTTCTCATAGATGGGTTTGTGCTAATTTTTACCCTTTAATTGACTACTTTTAAAGGCAATGGGCCTACCCTCTTACATTAGTGCTATACCCATACCATATCTAGATACATCACATTCAACCACAAAATTTTTAAAATAATATGGATTAGCTAATATTGGGGTGGTGAACATAGCCATTTTCATTTGTTCAAATGCCTTGGTAGCTATATCAGTCCATTGGAAGGAATATTTATTCAATAAAAAAGGTGAGTGGTGTTGCAATACTACCATAGTTTTTGACAAACCTATGATAATAACTAGTTAGTGATAGAAATCCCCTTACTTTCATAAGTATCTTGTGAATCTGCCACTCCATGATGGCTTGGATTTTTTTAGGATCAACTTTTATTCCATCATGTGATATAATATGACCCAAATATTCCACTTCTTAAACTCCAAAATCACATTCGGATGGATTCACATACAAATGATGTTGCTCAATAACTAAGAGTACCTATTTCACATGATACAAGTGGTCTTCCCAATATTTTCTATAAATAAGGATGTCATCAAAAAACACAAGTACAAACTTTCTCAAAAATGTCCTAAAAACCATATTCATCAAACTATGGAAGGTGGATGTGCATTGGTGAGACCAAAAGGCATGACCAAAAATTCATAATGGCCTTCATGAGTATAGAAGGCTATTTTAGAAATGTCCTCTTTATGGGTTTAGATTTGATGATAACCAAAGCAAAGATATAATTTGGTAAAATAAACATCATCATGTAATTCATCTACCAAATCATCAAATATAGTAATAATAAACTTATCTTTGATAGTGAACTTGTTGAGCTCTCTATAATCTAGGCACATCCTCCAAGTTTTATCTTTCTTTCATATCATGACTACCGGAGAAGAATATTCACTTTAGCTATGGTGAATGGTACCTACCTCTAAAAAATCTTGTACCATTTTTTCAATTTCACTCTTATAGGCATAAGGATATATATGGTTTGATATTAGGTGGCATACTTCTAGGAATGATTTTGATGGCATGATCATGAGTATGACTGGGAAGAAGACCTTTTGGCATGGGTCTAAAAATAATTAAAAGCTTATCCAATATTTTTTGTAACTCAAGATGGGTAGACTCTTTATTTAGTTAGACATCAATAGAAAACAAACATGCCATAAGTCCTTTATCACCTTTTTTCATCATCTTGGTCATCTAATGTGAATCAACCATTTGTGCAGATTTAAACTTTAATCCTCATATTTCCACTTGCTTGCCTTAGAAATAAAAATGCATGAATAATTCATGGAAATTCATCTCAATAGTACCCAATGTGGTGATCCATTATACTCCCAAAATAATATCATTCCCACCCATAGGAATAAAAAACATAGGAGAATTTAACAAATATCCCCCCATTACTAACTTAATACTATGGCATTTTCCAGAACAATTAACTGTACCACCATCAATAATCATGACTTGAAACTTTGGGGCTGGGTAGATGAAATAATTCAAATGAGTAGCCAACTTACTATTGATGAAATTTTGTGTACTACCTAAATCAATCAACACTGTGACCTTTTATTTCTTAATAAAACCCACCACCTTAAGAGTCTAAGGAGTAGAAATACCTACAAGGGCATGGTAGGAGATAGTAGGCTAAGAATCTATAGCTTCATCCTTAGGTCCTTCAAAACCCTCAACATATTCCTCCTCTCATTCTTCATCCTCATCAGCCCCTTCAATGTAAAATAACTTGTTTTTAGCACATCTATGACCTTTTCTCCATTTATTGTCATAACCACAACATAACCCTTTTGGTACGCTTATCCTCAATTTGTTGTGGTGTTAAACTAGTAGGTTGAGGTCATGATGGATTTGGGAAGGTGTGTTCCCAACTATTAGTGAAAGGATGATGTTTGATCATCTCTTTTTATTCTACCAAGTGTGACCTTGGTATAGCTTCAAATATAATTATGGGGTTAAACATACAAACCTATAATTTAATACTATCTTTTCATCCACCCAAAAAAAGGTTAGTCAGATTTGCCTCAATGATATCCTCCACATGTAAGGATAGATTTTGAAATTTATGAATGTAATCCTTCACTATTCCTATTTTTCATAGTTTTCCTAATTGGTTAAAGTAGTTTTCAAATTCATTATCCCAATAATGAGACATTAATTCATCAAAGAATACTGACCATGTAACAAGAGCATCAGTCTTATTCTTTTGAGCACAAAATTAATGATACCAAATGAATGGCTCAGGTTCTAGATAAAAAATATGCCACAACCACCTTTTGAGAATTATGAGTTTGGTTCAAATCAAATAGATTTTCAATTTGAGTGATCCAAGTGAGTGAATCCTTACCATCAAACTTGTGTAGGTCTACTTTTGGAAACATCAATTTTATCCCCATATTTGTTAGGAACCCCTCCAAGGAAGCACAATTGATTACCTTTCTTATAAGCAATTAAACATAGAATTATACCAGAATGATTAAGTAACTAGAAACTTGAAACAACAAAGAATTTGAGAGACAATACACAATCTTGTATTAAATACTCTTAGAAGAAAATACAATAAAGAAGATGCCACTTCTTCTTCCACCTCAAAGGCTTTCCACACCTCAAGACCTTCTTCCCTCTCTCTCTTGCTCAACCACAACCAACTCAACAACCTGATTTGTTATCTCCTCGAATGCTTCAGCTAATCTCCTTGACATTACTTGCTTGTAGATCTCCTTGACCTTGCTTCCTTGCTTCAATGCTTTACTTGCCTGCTTGATTACAATACATGCCTCATGGGTCTTTAAATAGGATCCCATGCATACAAAAATAGACCTCTAATTACAATAATTAGACATGTAGCTCGAGACTATAATTGGCCCTTTAACATGCAAACAATCGCTTCACTTAAGTGATTGTTCGTCAATAGCAGTTTTAGAACTACCATAGGCGACCGACGTCGGTCCCTGTCTATCTGGTGCTGACCGACATCGGCCAACTCCCTTTCGATGTTGGTTGCCTTCTACACTATATGTGATCGACATCAGTTACACTATCGACATTGGTACTTCTAGAACTTCAGCAACCTCTCCATGTCTTCAATAGTTGAAGCTTTTAGCTCCACAACCTAACAATCTCCCACTTGGAGATAAATAGCTGCAATTGTACCTATACCTATACACTATCTAGTTTGTTCCCTTGGCTCTATATGCCTCTTCAAGATCACTCTTGAAGACCAACCACCACAAAAATTGTGATGATATCCCTATCATCCAAGTCCCCTGCCATATCTAAACTTTCTAACAACTCCCACTAGAGACAAAATCAACCTATGATCTTCCATGTCTCTTATGCCAAAAGAATTTTGTTGCTCCCAAATTCTTCATGACATACCTCTGAACTAACTTTACCCTTAGCTCAAAAACTCTTTGTATATGTAACCCTGAAACAAGCAACACAATACAGTAACAGGATAATGTAGCTAATATTATCCAACTTGGTAAAGATAAATACTATGGTCAAACCTCCATTGTCTTGTAGCCTACTCAAGACCAAATACCCTAGCCTTCTGTCTCACGTGTCCATCCACTCTCTTCTCTAACTTGGGAATCCATCCCTCTTTTAGTGTTTTCTTCCAGCTGACAAATCCACCAATAAATACCTATTTGGTTCTTCTCCAAGGACTCACACTCCTCATCCATGCCAAGCTCCCACTATTTCTGGATTTTACCTGCATTACCTCTTCACATCTTCCTAGTTCTTGACCATCAATAAGTAATATAAAGAAGGTGAATAACAAATATGAGGTTCACTTACCCTTTCTAACCTCCATATGGGCATTTGAGACTCCTTGACAGCTTGTCTGCCCAACATCCATTTCAGTGACCGATCTCAGCCATCTCCCAATCTACATTCGACCGATGTCAGTTCCCTGCACTAACCCTGACTGCTGATGCCATTTCCCTGGCTGATGCCGATGTCCCCTCTGTCAATGTCAGTTCTTGTCTGACTGACGTTAGACTTCTCCTACCTAATTCTACCGACCCTACTGGTCTGCACATGATTGATGTCGGTATCTACCTGATCAATGTCAGTTTCAAGTGACTGATGTCGGTGTCTGTGTGCTCTTGTAAGTGATGAATTCTTCACCTACAAGCTCATCTTGGATCAAAACCTTGTCCATACTACCCTACTCAGAATTATTCAACCCCTGTGACTGATCTTTATCCTTCATCTCCTCCATAAACACCAAGGCTTCCCTGTTCTTGTCAAAAGCATCAAATTTCCTTTTCCTGCAATGAACTTCATCTATGCCCTCTAAATTTGAACTCATACCTTTTGAATCAAGAACGTCCATTCCATTCTTATTCATGTGACCAAGCCTATTAAGCCACATCTTTGAATCTACAACTGAGGTAGATAAACTAGAAGTAGAATCAGTAACACAAGTAGATAGATAAAGAGTACCTACTTTCTTACCTCTTGCTAAAACAAGTGCACCCTTGGTAACCTTCCAAGAATCTACTGTGAGTGTTATTATGCATCCCTCATCACCCAACCTTCCTATAGAAACCAAACTTTGCTTCAAAACTGGGACATGCATAACCTCCTTCAACACCCATGTGTTGTCCATCTGCAATTTCAACTGCACTTTCCCTTTGCCAACTATTTGACAAGGCGTACCATCCCCTAAATAAAGCACTCCAAAGTCTCCCTGGACATACTCATGGAACAAATCTCTGTTTAGAGATGCATGAAAAGAAGAACCAGAATCTAAAACCCATGATTCTATCTAACTATCCAAAGAATGTATGAGAGCATCTTGTGCCACAATACCTACATCCTTTGCTTCTTCATTACCTTCATGTTGATTTTCTTTATCCCTCAACCAACACTCTTTCTTTGTGTGTCCTCTCTTTCCACAAAACTAGTAGGTGACACCTCTGGATTTGGATCTCCTTCCCACCTTTGACCTTGATTTCCCTTGCTGGACCTTCTCTCTTTGCCTTCCCCTACTTTTTGCACTTAGAGAAATCCTTGATGATTCACCTGTGCTTCTCCTACGTATTTCTTCATTCCAGATTACACTCACAACATCATCAACTTTTAAGATTTTAAAAGCAGACGTAGAATTACTTACTGCCATAACCAAACTATCCCAACTTTTAGGTAAAGAGCATAAAATTAAGAGAGCCTTTACTTCATCATCAAAAACAATATTGACTGAAGCTAACTAGTTTACCAAACCATGGAAATCACTAAGATGAGTATGTACTGATCCACATTCCTGCATTTTCAAAGTAAATAACTGCTTCATAAGAAATACCTTATTTGAAGCTGAGGGCTTTTCATATAAATTTGCCAAAGATTTTATCAACTCTTCTATTATCTTGCACTATGATAAGTTGGAAATCACAGACGATGCAAGGCTCAACCTTATGGAACCCAAAGCCTTTCGATCAAGAACATTCCATTATTCATCCTTCATATCTGTGGGCTTGCATGTAACCCCACCCAATGGTAAGGACAAATCCTTTTGATACAGATAATCCTCTATTTGCATCCTCCAATGTTGATAATTCTTGCCGTTAAACTTCTCTATTTGTAGCTTACTTTCTTCTGCCATTGTTATACTCCCACTCAAACAAAAACCCCTGTGAATGACCTGTAATCAAACAATAACCTGCTCCCTGCAACCTAAGCTCTAACACCAACTATTAGGAACCTCTCCAAGGAAGCATAATTGATTACCTTTCTTATAAGCAATTAAACACAAAATTATACTAGAATGATTAAGTAACTAGAAACTTAAAACAACAAAGAATTTGAGAGACAATACACAATCTTGTATTAAATACTCTTAGAAGAAAATATAATAAAGAAGATGCCACTTCTTCTTCCACCTCAAAGGCTTGCCACACCTCAAGACCTTCTTCCCTCTCTCTCTTTCTCAACCACAACCAACTCAACAACCTGAGTTGTTATCCCCTCTTTGAATGCTTCAACTAATCTCCTTGACCTTACTAGCTTGTAGATCTCCTTGACCTTGCTTCCTTGCTTCAATGCTTTACTTGCCTGCTTGATTACAATACATGCCTCATGGGTCTTTAAATAGGATCCCATGCATTCAAAAATAGACCTCTAATTACAATAATTAGACACACAGCTCGAGACTATAATTAGCCCTTTAACATGCAAACACTCGCTTCACTTAACTGACTGTTCATCAACAGTAGTTTTGGAACCACCACAGGTGACTGACATTGGTCCCTGTCTATCTGGTGCTAATCAATGTTAGCTAACTCCCTACCGACACCGGTTGCCTTCTACACTATATGTGACTAATGTCAGTTACACTGCCGACATCGGTACTTCTGGAACTTCAACAACCTCTCCATGTCTGCAACAGTTGAAGCTTTTAGCTCCATAACCTAACAATATTGGTAGTGTTAGTATTAAAAGGAGGACTAGAAGGAAAAAATGGAGGTTTGTTAAGTGGTAAATGAGATGAAATGGTATCCAAGTGTGTCATGATTTGATGCAACTAATTGTTCATGCCATTAAACTCCCCTGGCATTATTGATATTTGAGTTTGGACATGCACATCCTTCTACATTAGGCTATGTAGGTTTCATTTTATTTTAGAATTATACTAGATGATTTAGACTCCATTTCATCCCTTAAAGTGGTTTTATGGGTTTCTTTCCCTTTCCCCCATCCATGGGTGTTAGGACCAGTGATACAAAGGCTTGATTGTGAACCTTATTTTGCCCCATTGACCTAACTTTGGCCACTAAGTGTTTTGAATATGTAGGCCTCAAATCACAAATATCAAATAATAAACCTAAACTAATTTTTTTCAAGGTTTCCAAAAATATAAAAAAATTGAAAAAATATACAAATTGTGAGATATGGAGCAAATTTATTAAAAACACTAAAAATCATGATAAATTTTTAAACACAAATCCAAATGAGTCTAAATTTTAATGGAAACTTAATTATATTATTTCAAAACTCTAATAAAAAAATTGTAAATAAATTCACACCCATTTGCAAGATATATCCAAATTTCAAGATCAAGGGTTTTTAACCTCATTATGGCCCTAATCGATGCTCAGATGCCACTTGGAATGATATTAATTCACCAAATAAGAATATATATAGTAGTATATCATAATTATATCAAATTATAATATAAAACATGAATAATACATAAGCCACTTTGAGGGGGAAACCTCCCAAATGCTTTCAATAAGAATGAATACTCAATTATGATGATGAATAACTAACCCTACCTTTTATATATAGTCTAAAAAGTCCATGTGCCACCCATAGGCTGACCTAATAAGTATGAATACTCAATTATGGTGATGAATAACTAACCCTACTTTTTATATATAGTCTAAAAAGGCCATGTGCCACCCATATTCTAACCTACAAAGTATATGAATGTATAAATAAATGTAAAATAATATGAAAAAGGGTTATGCAAGTCACAAGTCAACTACACATATACATAGACATGCCAACGGTTAAGGGTGTAATATAACATAATAGGGTAGGATTCTCCTACCATCATTATTCTTCAGTACCAGGATGATGAATCCATATTAACTCATTTAGTCATTGAGAACTCTCATCTATGTAAATCCCTCCCATTGGAAACTTCTAGTCTTCTAAATGAGGCCACTATTGACATTATAATTAGGTCCCCAAAGACTCCATGTATCATTAAAGTTAGTAAAACTTTAGATCCTAAAAAATATTAGGACTTCACTTCTAGCTGATCACAATGAGGCATTCATTTGGTCCTATAGCGATATGCCTAGTATTGATCTTGCCTTCATCATCCATAATATTGTTACATTTCTTGATGCTAAGCCTATCATATAGAATCTATATAAAATGCATCCTTGTGTTACACTCTTAGTCAAAGAAGAGCTCCAATACCTCCTATCTATTAATTTTGTCCAACCCATTGATTACCCTCAATGGGTATCTTACATCATCCCTATAATGAAGCTTATAGGGGGACTTCATCTTTGTACTGACTTTTGAGGCCTAAATCTAACTTATCTAAAAGATGAATTTCCTCTCCCTAATATTGATTAGTTAGTATATTTGATTGTTAGCCATGAAATGTTATCATTAAAGGATCATTTTTTTGGATACAATCAAACCCTTAACGTACCATAAGACCAACATAAGACCTCATTTATTACTCCATGGGGGACTTTCTACTATTGTATTATGCCATTTGATCTAAAAATTATAGGATCTACATATTATAGAGCCATGACCTATATTTTTCATGATATTATCCATAATATTATTTAGAATTATGTAGATTACCTCCTCAATATATCAAAGTTATGAAAATATCACCTATCCATTATAGAGGTTATTTTTTATCACCTAATCCAATTTTGTGTCCATCTAAACTCCAAGAAATGCATTTTTAGAAACTGACAGGTAAAATCCTATTATTTATTATCTCCATCCATAGGATATAATTTGACCCCACTAAAATCAAGGCCATCCTAGAAATGCCACCTCCATCTAATCTTAAGCAACTTTATAGTTTATAAGGTAAATTACTCTATATTCATTATTTTATATCCTAGTTATATTATTGCTATCAACCTTTCCACCACTTTTTAAGAAAATATATCCATTTTAATTAGGATTATGGTTTTCAAGAGGCTTTCTAATCTCTTAAAATCTACCTTATCTCACCATTAGTTCTCATCCCTCTAAAAGAAGGACAACCATTTTTCTTGTACATCTACACTATTGACCATGCCCTTGGAGCTGTGTTGTCCCATCTTGATGAGCAACATAGAGAATAGGTTATGTATTATATCAATCAGAAACTTGTTGAATATGAGACATGTTATTCTTATACTAAAAGCTTGTGTGTGGCTCTTATTTTTTTGGGTACTAAATTGTGACATTATCTCCTCAATCACAAGACTCACATTGTTATGAGTACATATCCCCTAAAATTGATGCACTCTAAGCCATATAAAAATTAGCTAATGGCTAAGTGGATTATGCTTCTATTAGAATTTTACCTATAGTTTATTTATCAAAATTTACTAAAAGGTAAAATTATTACTGATCAACTTGTTGAGGCACCTCTTCCTAATAGTCAACTCATTAATTATGAATTTCTAGATGAATTTATAGCCTCCACATCTCAACTAGATCCACAATATCAAATGACTCTCTTATTTGATGGATCCAAATGTGAATGTGGTGGAGGAGCCAAAATTATCTTAATTCCTTTTGAGGAAACACCTATTCCTCTATCCTTTAAACTCGATTTTGATTTTACTAATAATATGGTAGAGTATGAGGTTTTAATCATAGGTATCCAAACTACCTTAGCTTTGGGTATTAAAATGCTTAATATTTATAGTGATTCCTAGTTTTTGGTTAACCAAATAAAAGGCATCTATCAATGTAAGAATTATACTCTTCAAAAGTATAAAATCTTAGCTGATTAGTTACTAGCTACATTCAATAATATGTTATCCAATCTACCCCTTGATTGAATAATAAATTTGAAGATACCATGGCATCCCTGGCCTCAAATATCCCATCCTTGTCTTAGGATTAAAATTTTTTTGTCTTTATTCATAGGATTAATCAACCCTCTTTTACCAAAATTGACCTCCCATCCATCCACAGTGTAGAGGAGAATCCCTCAAATCTTAGGTATTTATAGATATTTGATTATTTGTCTAAGGGGATTTTTCCTCCAAACCTATCTATAAATTCTAAATTAGCCTTTCATCATCATATCACCCATTTTGTCATACATAGGGGTGTCTTTTACAAACATGGTTTTGATGATATCCTTCTTTTTTATCTTCAAAATCATGAATCTACACTTTCTATTAAGGAAGCTCATGATGGATCATGTGGAAAACACTTTAATAGTCATGTTATCACTCAAATGATCTTATAGTTGGGTTATTGTTTCCCCACTTTAAATCAATATTTATATGGATACATTAAGAAGTGTTTCAAATGTCAGGAACATGCCAACTTATCCCATATCCCTAGCCAAGCCTTTCAAGTCATTCAAGACTGTTGGCCTTTCTATCAATGGGGGATTGATCTTATAAGACAAATTTAATCTTAAATCATCTCAATATGATGGATTTATTATTACTACCACTGAATATTTTACTAAGTGGGTGGAGGCTATCCCCCTTATCTTGACCAAAGTAGATAAAATCATTTAATTCATTACTCAACATATCATTTATTGCTTTGGCATCCCTCATAAGATCATCATAGATAATGGAAAATATTTTAAGAATAAAAATTTTCAATATCTCTATGTCTATTTTAGATTTAAGCTCAATTTTTTCTTGCCTTACTATCCCCAAGCTAATGGTCAGGCCAAAGCATATAACAAGACTCTAGTCAAAATCCTAACCAAAGTAGTCAATCAAGTAGATAAAATTAGCACTTGCATGTTCCCCATGTCTTATGGGCTTATCAAACTAGTATTCAAACCCCTACAGGTGCTACACCTTTTTCTCTAGTCTATGGTACTAAATTTGTACTTCCTCTCAAAGTCTAGATTCCATCCCTTTTCATCTCCCTAAAGGATATCATTTCTGAAGATGCTTTTGTTAAGAGAGACTAGCCCATCTTGAAATTTTATATGAGCATCGGTCAATTACTCTTGACCATCTACATGCATATCAGGAATGAATTAAATTTGCTTTTAATGAACACTTAAATCAATGTGAATTTAACATTGGTGATCTTTTCTTAAAACAAAATTAGCATGTAACTAATATGGAAAAAAGTAAAATGGCAAAATTTGCTCCAAATTAGCTCAAACCATATATCATCACCCATAAATAAGGATATATTGCATATAGATTGGCTTCTCTTGATGTAAAATTAGAGAAATAACATCTTAATTGCTTGCACTTTCATCCTTTCTACTGCTAATTAATCTTAATCACTTTGGTCAGCGTAGTTTACTTTCTAGGTGACATCTCCCTCTTACTCTTATACCTAATAATGATATCTAGATACATGTGGTTATCTAGAATATTTTATTATTATTAACCTTAAATATGAATACCCTGACTCTATTCATATCATTCTCTAATTGGATAAGATTCATCCATTATGAGAAGAAGCTCCAAATCATTATTCCCTGAAATCCCTCCTTATTACTAAATCCTTTTTGAAGAATATGTGTGATTTATCTTGTCTATCAAATGCTTTGGTAAATTATCCTAGGGTACCTAAGGCCAATCTATAAAATAAAAATAATATTGGGATCAAAAAAATTAAAATAAAAACACCTATAAAATCAAAATAAAAAGCAAAGCAAACTGAATAGACTGCTCCCTTGAAATATAGCTATATAAAATCCACAAAATCTACCAAATTATATCAAAATCATAGAATGCTCCCTTAAAGGAATTTTGTTTCAAAAATAATATATTAATATATATACCACTCCCTTAAAGGATGGATATCATGCATAAACAATCCCTAGAAAGCTTCCCACATTGATTAGTTTTCTTAATTGTGTAGACTTCCCACATTGATCAGTCTACATGGATTGGCACATTAGGACTCTAAGTTAACCCTTAGTTTTGGGTATGCAAGATGGAAACACTTTATTCTTAGAACCCATTCCTTATCACATCTTAAAATCAAATCAATTAGATCTTGAACTTGGTGGACCTAAAGTTGTTAGGACTTTCATTATCACTAAGTTAAGGATGCATGTGCATCACTTTTAAATGGTTTTCCATGGGTCATGGTATAAGCCAATAAATGATAAATAGGTCTTTTTTAAAATTTAATTAACAAAATACCATCCATATTAACAAATGTATAAATCCAAATCCATACACTATTAAAATCATAATCCATAAATCATTAATCATGATCCATAATCCAAATCAATAAATCCACACACTATCTAAAATCCATAATCAAATAATATCACCATCCATAAATCCATAATCACATAAATCCATAAATGATCCTTAAATCATAATATAACCAAACCATAAGCATAATCATATCCATGTTAATCATAAGTATTTTTCCATAATCCATGACCCATTTATAACACACAATAAAATCCATATACCATTTCAATATCTAATTAAATGCATCACATAAAAACCCATAATCATCTAATCTAATCCATGGAAATTAAATCATCACATGTAAAAACCCATAATCTAATCACATCTAACCCTATCCATAAGCATAATAATCCATTAATCACATAATCTTTAACAAATCCATAGCTCGATAATCACCTAATCCATAAAAAAATCATAATCCATCTATAATTCATTAATCACATAATCCATAACAAATCCATACCTCAATAATCACATAAATATATAATCCATAGCATCATGTAATCTAAAAAAAAATCCATAATATAAGAGACATAATCCATCCATAAACATAATCCCTTAAATCATATAATCCATAATCATAAAATATATATATGTCAAAAATCAATGTACATCAAGGTGTTTGTATACATGCCAATGGATCTCTGACTAGCAAAAATACACACACACACACAGATATATATATATATATATATATATATATATATATATATATATATATATATATATATATATATATATATATATATATACATACTGAAATATACTATGCTCAGGTGAATACTCAATTGAGCTCCACTCCCATCTCCACCCCCATCTACATCCCTATCCCTCTTCCATGTGACACTCCCCATAATAATAGAATTAATGAGAAGGCACCTTAAGGACCTACCCTATATAGCTCTATAAGTCACATAGTGGGGAGTCTCTGGTATCTAATCTAAGAAAATCCACTCATAATATCTTATCTCTACTACTAGATCCCTATAGTAATCTAAGCTCACTATCCCTACTAGCATCATGCTCAACCTAGCCATCTCCCCAATCACCTATATCAACTTCCCCCTCTCCTCTGCCCTCCATAATATCTCCATCTCTACCCTATATCTATCACACTCCTCCACCACCATGTCATGACTCAACTATAGAGAATCCAATCCCACTTGTAATGTATCTCTCTAAACCCTAATTATAAATCACTCCACCTATGTTATAGTAAGATCCCCTTGTACTACTATCACCTGACCATCTATGTAATCACACGACTCCCATAGTATGTCTCTCTCTGAAATAAACTCAACCACAAATATCTCCTCCTCAACCTCCTCTTCATCTCCTCTAACCTCTTCCATAACTACCTTAACTCCAATATCATCTCTTATCTCCTCCCCTCTCACCTTAGAATAAAAATCCTCCTCATCCTTTGCATCTTACATCTCCTCATCCTCCCCCATCATATTTGAATGAACCTATCTTACCATGCCCCCCACTACTCAACCCACCAAATTGTATATGTAAGTGAACATAATAAATCCTCTATGTCCTCCCCTACTAGCACCTAATCCTCATCTTCTAGGATGTCTCCCATCACCAATATTAGTATCTCCCTCTCCATCTCATCACACCTATATACATGTGGGGCCCATGGGATGTCCTACACTAGACCAAGCTATCATCACGCTTAACCAAAATGGAGATACTCCCATTGATCCCTACTCCTCCCTTTCACCCATCACTCCATCCAAATCCTTGTCAGTTATGCATCCATCCCTGGACACTCTAAAAATTATAGATAGGGCCTCAAAATGATATATGTATCCCTCAATCCCTTTAGCACTCCCTTGTAATAGTCTATATCTCTACTAATGTCATCTATAAATCTACAATTTAAATCATCCTTTCACCATAAGAAGGCCATGTTGTATTCGATCTCATACCACCATATCCATGGGGTACCTATGGGATTTACTATTCAAATGTGATCATACACCCATCACTATAGTATCACTATAACATCTAATCTATATCTCCTCTAATTCTTCTAACCCTAGAGCTCCCTATATATTTTTTTGAGTAGTGTGAATGCCTAAGCAAAAATAGTATGATGCTATAACATATATTTAACTACTCCTATCAATATCTATGGAAATATCTTACTTTTAAGAAAAGAAGTACATAGCAAGAAATCATTAGCATCATCATCATTAATACACCTCTCCCTATTTTGTTTACATGATATAGTGGCCTAAAGGTGAAACCACCAGCAACAAATATAACCCCAATCACATCATCATTATAGAGTCATCTCAAGGTTACATCTCAACCCTAATTATCCATTAGCACTATCAGTGTTCTCTACATTAAAAGTTACAAGATCTTATAAATGTCCTCCTCAGTGATGGTCATTTCACTAGTAGGTAGTCAGAAGGTCCCAATCATGACATCCCATCACTCTATCAACACCAATCATAGTTTAGTGTCTCAATGGATTCATTGGTAATGATGCACCCTTCTCAAACCTATAGCCTCTAGGTGGTCCCAATTGTCATCACTCAATCTCACTCTTATATCCTTTAATAATGGTGGTACTTGATCTCATAGTCAAAATAACCCTATGTCTATCATTAGTATCCCCTATAAGCCTAAAAATCTCTTAAAATCCCTAATTTTAGTCTAAATAACCTAATTATACTCTAATCCATTTAGTGATAAATAGTGTTGATTCTTTATAAATCAGTGTCATTCTCTTGGATTGGTACCATTTTGGGAAAATGACATTGATTCCCTATGAATCATCATCGATTCACTAGGGAATTAGTGTCAATTCTGCATCACCATTTCTCTTTGACCTAACCTAAGTTTTAAATCCTTACAAACCCTAAAAACATTTTAAAAATTAAAATATCAAAACATTTAATAAAATAGATGACCTACCTCATCTTGGAAACATCATCATCATGAATCATTGCCACTAACCACCATTTCATCATTTAACACTTTTGTCATTTGAGATCTAAAGTATCATTTAGGGTCTATTAGATTTTAAATAAACTCTTTTTAAATTAGACTTGCTTTTATACTCAAGTTTGTATTGGTCTTGATCTATTTTGGATCATTACCATTTAGTGTGATCATCATCAATTCACTTTGGATCGATGTCAATTGGCTCATTTTTGTATTATTGGTACTATCATGTAAATTTGGTCTTTCTCATTAGATATTCCTAGTTCTTTACCACATTTAACTTATTATTCAACCCATACTATTTTAGTTTTATGTATTTTAACCCCCTGATGGTCCCACATCCTAAATTAAGTATATACTCTTTTGCCTATCTCCCCTTAGTGGGTCCTAAGAGTCTATTCTCCCTTAAGAGTAGCTATTTATAGGTAGCATGTACACCATTTAGTACACTAGTTGCTTTGGTCAACCAATATTATAATTATTCTCTTGTTTAGCCTTCATAAATCCCACTTATTCATAATTGTGGCATATGGTTCCTAGATTTGCCTTGGGGCATCTCTACCTATATTATCTTCCATCTTATTGGTACATGTATACTTCATCTTGTGTATCCACATTTGTTAGAGGTTATATATTATTTATCATCCTATCCATTTTTCAAACCCATTGCCTAATTCTTATCCTCCATTGGATCCTAGTTTTAGGGGGAATACCTCCTCACATAAACCTAGGGTGGTGGACCCTTTATAATTTTTATCTCATGGAATGCATCTTATATCACTCCACAAAAAGGGGCAAATGTAAACACTATAATTTCATACCCCTAAGGATAATTATTTAGGTGTTATAGGTCATATTTATATTTAAATCCCTAACCAAACCTTATCCTAAAGTTTAAATAATTTATTGTTTACCTTCTCAATAAATATCCTATTACTCTAACCCCTTTATCATTCCCAACCTCTTAAGATCAATAATAACCTAGAATCTATGCATATAACCACTTTTACCCGTGTGTAATCATTACAAACAAATTCCACCCAATATTGACCTATTTTCATCCACCACTATAATGAAGGCTCCATTTTGGTTTAATTGTTAATTATTCTCCCATGATTGGTGTTGATTCTTTGGATCAACATCAATTCATAAATACGCAACCTACATCTTCATTTAGGATGAAACCAAAATATTAAGAGCATAAAATTGTTGTTGGTTTTCCTTGTGAGCTTGACAACATTTATACTATCACTTTATTGGATTTTTAACTCATCAAATTACATCTTCTATGCAACTAAAATTGCTACATGTGCTCATGGAAGGTGACCATTCTATTCATAGCCAACCAAAAGGTAAGTATTATATTTTAACTCTATCATTATCTTTTAATCATCAATTGTTTAGCTATCCATTTAATTTATTAATAATTATTAGAAGTCTTTGTTATCTATTAATCCAATTCTTTTATCAAGTTTGCCTCCTTTTTTATTCTCTATTTATTAAATTCAGACACATAGAATTGATGTCAATTCATTTTAAATCAGCACTGATTCTGTCAATTTGCATTGATCTTGTTAGGATCAGTATCGATCTATTATGTTTAATACACAAGATCCAAAACCCTATCTTAAGCAAATGTTTTCAATTATTTTTTTGATTACTATTGTTTAAACATGGATTTCTCCCTTTAGATGACTTTACCTAGTGTAGCCCATAATGTGACTAACATACTTCATCTTCTTATCATCCCTCAGCTTTTATTTACAGATCAAAATAACATAGCATTTGAGATATCCCTATGTACCATCATCTATGCACCCTCCTATGAATCTTATGAATAATCATTATCTATAATTCAAGATGATGTAGATTTCATTTTTTCTTACTAGGAAGAATACTTTATTTACATTGCTAAATTAATTGAGGAAAATATGGATTAGCATTATTATCACATCATTTATCTATTTATAATTCCTTATGTTTTTATTTAACTTAATTGCATAAATAGTGGACTAAAATCCATATTAAGAAGTGTACCAATTCCTAAAACTAATATCTGATCAGACAGTCCACCCATCTATTTATTAATCTATTTTTTCCAAGTTTCCACATGTGTGCAAGTTAGCCTTCCCAACCAAAAAGGAGTTCTCACTATCATTGGATTCAAATGGTGTGTAAACATCTTCCAATATATAGGTAACAACATAAACCTTTTTATTTAAATTTTTTATTAAATCACATTTCAATTCAAAGAAAATGAAAAACTACGTAAACATGGCTGACCAAGAAGGTGATGATCATGAAGGCTCTATAAAGGGCATAAACAAAGATGAAGGTTTCTAGAGTTGATATGCAAATTATAGAGAAGGCTGAGTATACTTAGTGGATATATTAAAGATAATAATAGTGTGAGGGATATGTATGTGACCTATAGGTCATATTTTTGATGTTATAACTATGTTCTTGTAGGACTAAAGATTGAAGATGAGAGAAAAAGTGTAAAGTGATCTAAAAGGGTGTTTTAGATGTATGTATTATATGTGAAGGTTTGAGAGAGTGTTAAGGGTTGAAGAGAATTAATATTCAATTTTTCTCCATTAAATTTAAGGTAAATTAGAGATCTATAGGTGTTGAAATTAGAAGGTGTTGTGTGGGGGCTCAACATCTAAGATAAGTGAGTGCTTGTTCATGCTTAGGGGTTGGTGTTCCTTGTGAAGTGGGTGCTTCACTAAATTATCTTGTTTGTGAATTTATTATATCAATTTAATCCAATTTTTTATAAACTTGAGAGTGATATTTATCCCCCATGAGGATTTCCCATATAATTCATGTGTTATGTGCCTTGATCTTGCATAATTTCATTGGTTTCATTGCAATAACTAGTTTATATGCTTCATGATTGATTATATTAATTGGTTGAGATTTTGAAGTTTTAGAATTGGATTTGAATTTCTTGAATCACTGATTCACCCCCACTCTTAGTGATTATACCTCTAAAAATTGGTATTATAGCCATACCTTTTTTGTAATTTTAACCACTTGAAGGTGATCAAAAGTATAATGGGTAATCATAAAATGCAAGGTGTTTTCTCTATTAATCAAGAACCACTATTAAATGGATCCAACTATGCTTTTTAGAGTGAAAGGATGAGTACCTATATCATGTCTCTAGATTTTGACATTTATAAATCTATTATGGATGGTTATTCCATCCCCCTACTCCTCCATCTAGTGTAGCTAACAAGAAGTTAAGTGAGAATAATTATAAAGTTATGAATGCTATCATTTATGGCCTATCAAAGGTTGATTCCAACAAGGAAATCCATTATAAATATAACAAAGAAATTTGGGATAATCTATAGACCATCTATGAAGGAGATTCAAAGGTTAATTTGGATAAATGACAGACCTACCAAAGTCAATTTGAGATCCTTAAAATGAAGGAATAAGATAATGTGGCATCCTATCTTCTAAGGGTTGATGAAGTGGTAAACATGATTAAAGGTCTTGGAGAGGAGATTAAAGAAGTTAATATTGTATAAAAGGTATTAAGGTCTCTCACCCTCAAGTTTGATTCAAATTTTTTTTTTATGAGTCATGATCTCATCAAGATGAAGATGGATGAATTTCATGGCATCCTTACTTCCTATGAGATGAGAGTCAATGAGTACCAACCACCAAAGAAGGAAGTAGCCTTCAAGGTTATCAAGGATACAAAAGGAAAGAAGAGAAAGTTAAGTCTTAAATACTTTGATCTTAATGAAGATCAACATGAAGCCATGATTGTAAAAAAGTTGAATGTGGGATCAGGTAAATATGAAGGGAAGCTTCCTTTAAAATTTTATCATGTGGAAAAGTTAGTTATTTTGTAGCTAGGTGCCTAAATAGAGGCAAGTCTTAACATGAGGAAGCTCATAATAAATCTTATGAGGATAAGCATAATAAATCTAAGGGTCCCAGTAAGTACAAAAATATTTTCAATGGGAAAAATGACAAGGAGTCATACAAAGGCAATAAGAGCCTTTACCATTAAGAAGATAGTAACTCATATACTAAAGAAGGAAACACATAAAGTAATTATGATTCATCTCATGATGAGAACAAAGAGACACTATTCATGGTCTTGGTGATGATTAAGTTTAATTTTCTATAGGCAGAGATCTCTTTGATGGAGATAGCTCAGAAGAAAAAGAGCAAAAAATCACTCTCGAAGACAAATATTTGAATAACTTGGAAGAGCTGAAGCTTCTACAAGGAAAGAAAATAAAAAAAACATCTTTGATCAATAACTATGACGATAAAATTGGGTTCTTTGAAGAAATATTTATAAATGAAGTCAAGGAGCATGATGATATCACTCAAAATCTTGAAACCCAAGTTTGTACCCTTGATAAAGAGGTAAAGAGTAAGGATGAATAATGTGTCAAATATAAATCAGAGATTGAGTCTTTATAGGAGAATGTATATGAAGTAATGAGCAAGATTGAAACCTATCATAAATTTGAGAAAAGTATAGTTGTTATAAATGACCTATTGAGTAGTAAAAAGGTCTCAAATTATAAGTTAGGCCTAGGATTCCATGATGATGTTCAAAAGGATAAGAATATTGAGAATATAGTGATGAAATATTAGGAGACTAATCATGATAAGAAGAGTACTATTAAAGATAATAAGAATGAAAATATGAATAAGAATGACAACTTCAAAAGCTAAAAAAGTCCAAATCAAATCAAGCAACCCAATGGATTAAGGTATTATAACTCCTTCAATGGCTATTGTTATTCTTGTCATCAGTTTGGTCATAAGATCATTAATTGTAAAATAAAATCTCCTTATAAGAGTTTTGTATGGAAATATGAGTAAGAACCTGATAAGAATGAATAATGTCATCACTCAAGATACTTGATAGGTCCATATGGAAAACATGACATTTTGTGTTATAGGTGTCAAGGGATTGGTCATATTTCAACATTTTGTAATGCCTTCATTAGGAGACCAAATGATTAGGTACATGAATGGGATAATAAAAATTCAAAGAGTTATCATATGGCCCATACATAAGGTATGTAAAATTAGATAAATTTAATTTATTTCAAGTGTTAAGAGAGAGGTCACATAAAAAGGTTCTACATGAATGGTCAAAATTCTATTTCAAAGAATGACCATCATAACATGAAGAAAAGGAGCCATAATGAATGGAGACCCAAAGAGGTGAATGAAAAACATGTTAAAAATGGAATATTTGTCATAAAATAACAAGGTAATATTTAAAATGTCAAATATCAATCCTTATCTACCCAAGGGAATATGAAGATCAAGCAAGATTATGAGTCAAAAGGAAAGAATGAAATTAAAAACCCAATCAAATTTAATTTGATAATGAGGCAAGACTGCAACTCAAGCAAGAGCATGGAGATGTGGGATTCCATTGAGTTTTGGGACATTTAATCTCTCTATGATATGTGGGTCTCTCTACCTAATATTCTTAAGATAAATCTTTCATATGTAGAAGTAAGTGTGTGTGCTCTAGGTGATGAATTAAGTACAAAGGTATATACAGTTATTGATTGGTATTTAAATACCAATGACATTTTGGTATTAAAAAAAAGATATTTTGTTATCAAGCCTTTTGTTTATCATAAATAGTCATTGTTCAATCGGGAGAAACAATTTCATGAGCTTGCTCCATAGTTTTGTGATGAAAATCTTTAAGAAATCTGTTCAGGGCATTGGTCTTAAAAGCATGTTTTAGTAAAATTTTGATGTTTGGTTTGGAAGGCTTAATCATGAATTATGAAGGTAAGTTTGATATGGAGTGTTTATAATACTTATCCAAATGTATTCCATGGTTTTAGATGTTCTCAATTAGTCAAAATTGTCATTCATGACCATTTGTTCAATTTGACCATTTTGCTCAGTGAGCACTGACTAATGTGTGTTCTTTATGCAACATTACTATTTTTGACATATATAAGGCTAACCAAGGGTGGAGGGAAGTTTAATTTGATTTTTTAATGTGAAAAAGGTGTTTATAATATGTCTGAAGGTTCCATGATCATTTTAAGGTGCTTTTAGCATAGTGACTATTGTGTAAACAAGGTCTATATGCATAGTTTGACTAGTTCCAATTGTCAAATGAAGATTGGTGAGATTTCAAGATAAATTTTTTGCATATAAATGTGTATTATCCTCATAAAGGTATTATATAGGTGTTTTTAGGGTTTTAATATCTTTTTAGAGCAAGTTGAAGATTTTTGAAGGCTCTCAAGTATGACAGTCCTTACTTAAGGACTAGTAGGCCAAAAACCATTTCATGATTCTATGGGTTCCTAGAGGATTAAAACTCAAAATTGGTCCACAAGTATGTATTTTTTACCTCTACATGTGAGATAATTTTTAGGAGCTATCATTGACCAAAAGGTGGTAAGTTGACCTTGTTTCTTTTTGAATCCTTAGTTTTTGCACCATATGGGTTAGTGACCTTCCAAAAAGAGTTGAGATATAATGATAAATAATAAGTTTAAATGGCCAAATGGGTGTTCATAACATTATTTAAAATCATATTTAAGTGTATATTTTGTCCTATGGTTGAGATTTTGTGTAAATGGAGGGTTAACTAGTAGGTCAATTTGTGAAAGAGCTATGTTGTAGAGGAATATTTATATGATGATTATTAACATGAATTATGGGGCATATTATTTTACTTCATATATTAAATTTAAATCCATGAGGATGTATTCATAGAAATTTATGATCTCTACAAGGTTCTAGTAGGGTTACTAGGCCTCTAGGCAAGGCTAGTGTGAAGAAGAAGGATTTTTGGTCATTTTATCTATAATAAAAAGGTATGGTTGTCCCTAAATATGTTTCTTAGTTGTATTTATGTATCATATATGTTTCATAAAGATATTTAATGTCCACCTTTCATTTTATGAGTGGCTTGTGACAAAATTTTTGAAGGCAAATATGAAATTTCATCATGGTTGGAGATGGTCTAAAGGTGATCAAGGGGTGAATAGTTTTATATGACTTAGGTGGAGTCACTCTTAGTGTTATTAAGGTGTTATCACTCTTATTTGATTCATATTTTTCATTTCTTATTCATATAGCAGTGCATAGTCAAAGAAGAATGTTGTCAATGGGGAGGCTTGAGGTAATCATGGTAATAAATGGTATGCACAATGATAGGGTAAGTTTCTATCATCTCTCAAAGGACATATCTTATTTTTTTGGGATTTAAAAACATTTATAAGTCCTAAATATTAGTAGGTAATCCCACTTTATCATTATATCAAAGGGGTAAAAAGTGTTTGTAAAGGGAGAAAGAGTATGTGCATATTTTTGTTAGCTTTGAAAACATTTACAAGTTTTGATTATTGTCACTTGTATTTTCACCCCTTGAGGATATGTCTCATATATCCTCATATATTTTCACAATTAAAACACCTTTAGGCTATGGGTAGCCTAATATTTGGGTGAATCTCTAGATAGGGCTAACTCCCTTGATGTGTCACTTTTAGATCACTACTCCACCTATGATTTTAAGGAAAAGGGAGAGAAAATTTAAAGTAAACTATCCTAAAGGCGGTGATACACCAAATTAATTTATAAATACCAACTATTTTCATGTCACACATGAGACTAAGAGACTAACTAGGCATACACTTCTTTAACTTGAATCTTCTCACATCAGTATTTCATTATGAGGTTGTGATGAATGTTTAGGATATGATGACTAGAAAAAAGGCCTATAATGGAACTATTGAATATACTAACTCACTCAACTTTTACACTTCATATAACACTTCACATGACCTAAAAGAATAAGCTTTTAAGTTGTAAATAAGTGAGAGAATGAGATAATAATGCTAAGGAAACAATAGTCATCACTAAGAAAGATCAATCATTAAAGTTAACACACTATGAATAGTCATATAAGAGGTAAAATAAATATTATTTATTTTTACATGGTATGAAAATGAGTAGGGCTTCACCATACTCAGGTGGAGCCTCCTTACAATATCTAAAATGGCTAGTTCTTATAGAAATTGAGAGAGATAAGACAAGAAATAAGTCCAAAGGTCACAAAGACAAGTTTAAAGCTAATAATAAGAGTTAAATGTGAATTATAATATAATTTGAAACTTATCATGTAAATTTAGAAGATAAAAGTGGCACCCTAAGTCATGAAACTCTTGACAAATGGCATAGGAGTTCTCATTCTGCACAAAAAACTACCTTCATCATTCACCCCTATTAGAACGTCCCAAAACTAACTAGGGATATATATCATAATTATAATGAGAAGGAGGGGTTTTATACATTCTCTTACATTCATTGGCTACATTCCTAATAATCTAGATTCCTCTAAAAGTGAGCCATCACTACTTGTAGTCAAAGAAACTCCTTTCTCACACACCTTACACACTTGATTTCCAACATGGATTAAATTTATCATTAAAATCCATAAAATGGGATGAATCACATGTATCAAGGTCATATATGGCCTTATATTGGTTATGTGTACTTTAAATATGATTCTAGTTGAAGTTTTCACCCTTCTCACTATCACGTTCACTATGACAGTTCTGACTAGCTGAGATGAGATCTCTTATTGAGGCACCTAGGATTTGTTCTAAAGAAATAAATTTTCATGGGTAGTTATATTAATTTTCAATATTACCTCCCATGTTATTGGCATATTTAGACTCCTTCTATAACCTATAAAACACATATAAATGTCAAGAAAATCCTATTTTATACTCCATCCATACAATTTTGTATAGTCCAAAAAGATGGGGAGTAGCATGAGAGAGTCCTCTGCATCACCCAATAACTTTTTATTCCATTTTTTTCCATTATAATTTATCTTATTCCTCATTTTCCTAATCAGTTCATTATCCAAGGGTTAGTAAGGGTTTTAGGTCCTTTAAGCCCTTCAGCTTCATTCAAAAACATAGAACATTATAGTTTCAAAAAAATTCCACAAGATCAATGTCCAAGAACCCTATCAAATTTTATAAACTCCCTTAATCTCCATTAACATCCTCAAATAATATGTGAGCACTCAAAGTTAGCCTATCAAGCTTGATTCTTCATTTCCTATAGGCTTGTATTAGTCTTGAGCTCAAAAATGGATTACTTGATCTTTCTCTACAAGATGGGAGCTTCGATACATCTATAGTGACCCTATAAACATGATCCAATATATTTTAGTGATAACTTAAAGTTATAAATGAATTTGACCTCCCATTTGGATTCTAGGCCTAAACATGCCTAATAGGCTTGCTTGCATACTTAAGGGTTTAGAGCACCCTATTGATTTTCTCCCTTTTGTGATTGGTTTTCCATGTTTTTTCATATTTAATTCACCTTACCACACATTCTTGTAAGGTTCACCTATCTCCTATTCCACTCTTTTATCTCCAATCCCAATGACTGTAGGGTTTTCAACCTAAGGAAGTACCCTCTATTTGAGATAAAAGAGATGGTACTTCCCCTATTTACTTAGACAATATAAATTAGAGGATTATCCATGAATTGGAGACACTCTACACAAAAATTTAGACATTTATTAGATCAATATACCCCCTAACTCCTTCAAATTCCAAGATAAACTCCTAAAAAAAGGACTGTGTGTAGGATTTTGGAATGTGGGTTGTATATTGCTTGATGTGAGTCCATTATATGCATGATTTTCATATGAAATATCATATTTAATATTATCTAATAATTATGTATGTATTAAAATCCATTTATAACTTTAGACTTTCATGTACCCCTTCATATACCCTGAACTCTCAAGACTATGTGCATTTTTCCTGACTAGTTTTTGATCTTGGAAGTGCACCTATAGGTAATCATGCTTGTTGAACCTTAGATATAGTGTTTAAAAACTTAATTATATTCATTTAATATCATTAGATACTTTTTTGGATCCATTTTTCTCATCTTTATGTACTACCAGCACTTACACCCTCAAACTTGGTCACTGTTGTCACAGTCAAACATAGTCAACTGTGTTAGGATAAGTATGATCCTATAGGTGAATTTTATCTTTGAAACCTATGTAATACAAACCATGGGACCATATAATTTCTTAATAAGTAATTTAATCTAATATATGTTCCAAAAAATTTAGGTATCCATACCTAAGATCTCACTATGGACTGTGAGAATTTGCAGTCAACTATAAGTCAACCTCTTAGAAAAGATAAACTTGTAGGTGAGTATGGGACTTAAAACACCACATACCATATTATTTTGATGATAATTAAGATCATAAATGCCACTTTAACTATTTTTAACCATTAAAACATTGTGGTGTGTTTTATTCGTACAACTTTAGGTGAAGAGGACTCTTTGGGTTCAAACTTATAGATATCAATGCATGATTTTAGTGTTCTAATAGGCATATTTGGGCCTTCCAACAACCATATTCACTTAGTCAAATTCATCACTAATTTAGAGATAATCTCATATATATATTCTAAAAGGTGTGTGTTGAGGTGTGGAGCTAAAAGCTTCACCAAATGAGCAAGTTGCAGGTTGCAGGAATTACATAGTCACCAGCATCGGTCAGGAGCGACCAACGTCAGTCAGGAGTCGACTAGGAGATGCTAGTGTCAGTCATGGATTGGCCGATGTCGGTCATAGGTACATAGGTAGGGACTGATGTTGGTCACTTGTGCATCTAGAATGCTATTTCCATGGATAGAATAGAATGTTTGCATGATAGGATTAAGTGTTAGTCTTAAGTCTGCATCTCTATCTTAAGTAAGACTATTTTGAGCCCTTGATTAGGAGGTGCATCTAATGGTTGTGAATGCATAGCTCATGTTTCCTAATATTATATATATAGGATTAGATCTTCATAGCTTATTTGTAATTGTAGAGTAATAGTACAAGAATTATATATGTGTATCAATCCAAGTTGTTGGAATTGATTATAATTGAGAGAGAGAAATCTTGAGGGAAAGAGATCTGGAAAGAGATCTATACATCTGAGAGAGGTGTGGAAGAAAAGAAGTTTCTTCAATTGTATTCCTTCTATAAAGAGTTTAATACAAGTTTTTAGGGTGGTTTCTTATATCTCTTATTGGTTTTTGTTTTATGATTCTAGTTACTTATCATTCTGGTTCAATTCCATGTTTTATTGCTTTCACATAGTAATCAAGTTTATTGGTTGATCCCCAACAAGTGGTATCAGAGCTCAGGTTTACTAATAAGTGTTTCAAGATCTGGTTAGTGTGTATTGATTACAGGTTACTCACAGGGATTTTTGTTTGAGTGGGAGGAGCAATGGTAGAAGAAAGTAAACTGAGAATGGAGAAGTTTAATGGCAAGAATTACCAATTATGGAGAATGCAGATAGAGGATTATCTGTATCAAAAAGATCTATACTTACCATTAGGTGGAGTTTCAAGGAAGTCCACAGACATGGAAGATGAAGAATGGGAAGTTCTTGATAGAAAGGCTCTTGGATCTATAAGATTGAGTCTGGCATCTACTGTGATATCTAATTTATCACAGGTAAAGTCAATGGTAGAGTTAATGACTACTTTAGCAAATTTATATGAAAAACCCTCAGCTTCAAATAAGGTATATCTTATGAATCAATTATTTAATTTGCAAATGCAGGAAGGTGGATCTATATCTAATCATCTAAATGATTTCCATGGAATTTTAAATCAATTAAATTTAGTTAAAATAGTGTTTGATGATGAAATTAAAGCTCTATTAATCTTATGCTATTTACCTGAGAGCTAGCATAGCTTGGTAATGGTAGTTAGTAATACTGCATTTGCTTCAAATATTTTAAAAGTAGATGATGTTGTTAATGTAATCTTGAATGAATAAATTCATAGGAAAAGCATAGAGGAAACATCAGGGAACGCTTTAAGTTTTGAGAGTAGGGGAAGGTAAAAAGAGAAGAGAAAGAAAGGGGGATCAAGGTCTAAGTCAAAGATGAGAGGTAGATCCAAATCCAGAAATGGCAGGAAGCCACAATGTTAGAATTGTGGAAAGATAGGGCACATAAGCAAAGATTGCTGATCAAAACCTAAAGAGGACAATCAACATGAAGGTAAAGAAGAAGCAAAAGTTGCAGGTATTGCACAAGATGCTCTTATATTCTCTTTGCATAATAATATAGAATCTTGGGTTTTAGATTCTGGTGCCTCTTTTCATGCTACCCCTAATAGAGAATATTTTAGTGACTATGTCCATGGAGATTTTGGAATAGTTTATTTAGGGGATGATGAGCCTTGTAAAATTGTTGGCAAAGAAAAAGTGCAACTGAAAATGTAGAATGGAAACACATCGGTGTTGAGAGATGTCATGCATGTTCCCAGCTTGAAAAGGAATTTGATTTTTGTAGGAAAGTTGGGGGATGAGGGTTGTGCAGTAACTCTCACAGCTGAATCTTGGAAGGTGACCAAGGGTGCACTTGTATTGGCCAGAGGTAAGAGAGTAGGTACTCTCTATTTATGTAATTGTATTACTAATAATTCTCATATATTATCTACTTCAGATGTGGATGCAAAGTTGTGGCACTCTAGGCTCGGCCACATGAGTGAGAAGGGAATGTCTATTCTTAAGTCAAAAGGTAAGCTTTCAAATTTGAAAAGCATAGATTTGGATTTTTGTGAGCACTGTATTTTTGGGAAACAGAAGAGAGTAAGTTTTCTCAAGATTGGGTCAACAAAGAAGAAGCACAAATTGGAGCTTGTTCACATAGACGTGTGGGGACCAGCTCAGGTTACTTCTATTGGAGGATCACAGTACTATGTCTCTTTTATAGATGATGCTACAAGAAAGGTATGGGTATATTGTATAAAGAAGAAATATGATGTTTTTGACACTTTTAAGATTTGGAAAGCTATGGTTGAGAATGAAATAGGCAAGAGATTGAAGTGCCTGAGATCTGACAATGGTAGTGAGTTCTACAGCCACAAGTTCAACTGGTATTGTTATATGCATGGAATACACAGGCAAAGGATGGTTACAAGGACACCTCAACAAAATGGTGTTGCTGAAAGGATGAACAAAATAGTAATGGAGCATGCAAGGTGTATGAGATTGCATGCTAGTTTGCCCTTAGAGTTTTTGGTAGAAGCTGTGGATACTGTAGTTTACCTAATTAATAGAGGACCCTCTATAGCTCTGGATGGTGGAATTCCAAAAGATTCATGGACAGGTAAAAAGGTAGATCTCTCATTTCTCAAAGTTTTTGGCTGTGAAGCTTTTGTGCACATTGATAAGGAAAATAGAAAGAAGCTAGATGCTAAGTCTATGAGGTGCACATTTATTGGTTATGGCTCTGATGATTTTGGATTCCAATTTTGGAATCTAGGAACTAACAAAATAATTAGGAGCTGTGATGTTGTTTTCAATGAAAAATTGATGTATAGTGATCAGCTCAAGAAGCTGAATCAATCTGGGCAAAGCAATGGAGAATTGGATGAGGTGATGGTCCAAAATGAGCTTGCGGGAAAGAATAATCATAGATAGGGAAACACAGAGACTAACATCAGTCATGAAGGAATTGACGTCGACAATACAGGAACCGATGTCGGTCAGATAGTGACTGATGTCGGTTAGGAAGAAACTGATGTCAGTCATGTGGAACTGATGTCAGCTAGTTATAGGCCTAGAAGTGACTGAGGTCGGTCACTGTCAGAGAATTTAGGCAGACAGCGTGTTGTGAATGAGTCTCAGACACCCATCAGGAGGTCAGAAAGGGTAAGTAAACCTCTAATTTGATATTCCCCTTTATTATTCTATTTATTGCTTACTGATGGTGGAGAACTAGAGAGTTTTGATGAAGCAATATAGGTGGAATCCAAGAATCAGTGGGAGTTAGGCATGAATGAGGAAATTGATTCCTTGAAAGAGAACCAAACATGGGATTTGGTTGAGTTTCCAGTGAAAAAGAAGACACTGAAGAACAGATGGATCTATAGATTGAAGGAAGGTGAGAATGGACAGATGAGATATAAGGCCAGGTTGGTAGTGAAAGGATTTGCACAGAAACCAGGTATTGATTTTGGTGAGATTTTTTCTCTTGTAGTTAAAATGACTTCTATACAAACTGTATTGTCTTTAGTTGCTATTGAGGATTTGCATCTTGAGCAGCTTGATGTTAAGACATCATTTCTTCATGGAGATTTGGATGAAGAAATATATATGGATCAGCTAGAAGGTTTTGAGGTCAAAGGTAAGGAGAAGTTAGTATGTAGATTGAAGAAAAGCTTATATGGCCTCAAGCAAGCTCCTAGATAGTGGTATTTGAGATTTGACAGGTTTATGGCTGAGCATGGCTACAGTAGGTGTCAATCTGACCATTGTGTTTATTCTAAAAGATTGGATAATGGTAGATATATTATCTTGTTGTTGTATGTAGATGATATGCTGGTTGCAGGTTCACACATGCAGGATATCTCTGAGCTTAAGGTGAAATTAGCTCACACATTTGCTATGAAGGATTTGGGAGCAGCAAAGGAAATCCTTGGCATGAGCATTAAGAGAGATAGGAAAAATCATAGGTTGATTTTGTCTCAAGAGGATTATGTGAACAAGGTGTTAAAACGGTTCAATATGTAAGATGTAAAACCGGTAAGCACACCTTTGGCTGGACATTTTTAATTGAGTAAAGAACAGTGTCCTAATTCACATGATGAGGTAGAGTACATGAGTAGAGTTCCATATGCTTCTGCAGTTGGGAGCTTAATGTATGCAATGGTATGTACTAGACTTGATATTGCCCAAGCAGTGGGAGTTGTTAGTAAGTATATGGCCAATCCAGGAAATGAGCACTAGAAAGCAGTTTAGTGGATCCTTAGATATCTAAGAGGGACCATCAGTAGGCATTTGTGCTATGGTGGGTCAAACACTTCTCTACATGGTTATGTAGATTCAGATATGGTAGGTGATTTGGATGGTAGGAGAAGCACCACATGATATGTTCTCACTATTGGTGGAACAGTGGTTAGCTGGATATCAAAGTTGTAGAACGTTGTTGCCTTGTCAACTATAGAAGTAGAATATATTATAGTCATAGAGGCTAACAAAGAGATGATATGGATGACACGGTTCATGGAAGAGCTAGGAAAGGAGCAAGAGAGTTGTAGATTATACAGTGATAGTCAGAGTGCAATTTATTTGGCTAAGAATTTAGCCTTTCATTCAAGAACTAAACATATACAGCTTAGGTACCACTTCATTAGATAGGTATTGGAGGATGGTGAGTTGAAGCTAGAGAAGATCCATACAGATAAGAACCCTGCTGATATGTTAACCAAGCCGGTAATAAAAGAGAAGTTGAATCTTCATTCAACTTTTGTAGGTCTTCATGATTGAGTTTGAAGATGGAGGAGCTAGAAGATGTTGTTGTATAGGTACTAGTGTAGCTTTTTATCTCCAAGTGGGAGATTGTTGAGGTGTGGAGCTAAAAGCTTCACCAAATGAGCAAATTGCAGGTTACAAGAATTACACAGTCACCGGCGTTGGTCAGGAGTGACCAACATCGATCAAGAGTCGACTAGGAGATGCCGGTGTCGGTCATGGATCAGTCGACTTCGGTCATAGGTAGATAGGTAGGGGATGATGTCGGTCACCTGTGCGTCCAAAATGCTATTTTTGTGGATAGAACAGAATGTTTGCATGATAGGATTAAGTGTTAGTCTTAAGTCCGCATCTCTATCTTAAGTAAGACTATTTTGAGCCCTTGATTAAAAGGTGCATCTAATGGTTGTGAATGCATAGCTCATGTTTCCTAATATTATATATAGGACTAGATCTTCATAGCTTATTTGTAATTGTAGAGTAACAGTACAAGAATTGTATATGTGTATCAATCCAGGTTGTTGGAATTGATTGTAATTGAGAGAGAGAACTCTTGAGGGAAAGAGATATGGAAAGAGATCTATACATCTGGAGAGGTGTGGAAGAAAATAAGTTTCTTCAATTGTATTCCTTCTGTAAAGAGTTTAATACAAGTTTTCAGGGTGGTTTCTTGTATCTCTTATTGTTTGCTATTTTTTTATTCTAGTTACTTATCATTCTGGTTCAATTTTGTGTTTTATTACTTTCACATAATAATCAAGTTTGTTGGTTGATCCCAAATAGTGTGGTTATTTATATGTATCAAAACTATTTATAACTTTGTTATCTAACCTTGATAAGATGCTTAGGTTCTTTATTTTCCTATTTTAGGGATTTGATCCCTGAATACATAGTCATTGCCTTTAAGAGTGACTTTACACCTTGTCTAGCTATCTATCATTCCAGAAATGTATGTTATGAACTATTTAACATGATAGGACTTTATTATGAGTTCCTTTATTTTCTTCAAGACTCCCTATGACGCCTCATCCCTCTGCTAGGACCACCTATAGGTGGACATTTGCACATACAAGTAGCAAGGATGAATGTGGACAATGTGCATTATTTTTTACCTTTTATGAGTTTTAGAATATTATTAAATATTTAAAATAAACTCTCTTCATCATCAAGGACCATTTTAAACTTAGATACTTCCATCTAACATGACATCCTCTGTGAGGGTACCTATAGGTGTATTTTGAGTTGTAGACTGAGTAATGGTAGTTGAGTGATTCATTGTCATAGTCTTCATTGTGATAATTAAAGGGATTAAGTTGATTGATTATAATATGAGAGTGTGATAAAAAAATTATTATTTCCACCACAACTCCATATATGTGTCTCAGAGCTTTGCATAGCTCACTTCATTGATTATGTGTGGCAGTCATATGGTAACTAATTATATGGCACTTTATGACTACACCCTCATGGATTATTGATTTAGAGATGATATTTAAAGGTGAGGAGAAATTTAAAACATGATAATTAACCTATAAAAACCCATTGAAGTCACTACCAAAGAATGAAGATTCTAAAAATTATGGAAATTTACCTACATCATAGAATGGTGTCCTCTCTTGCAACCTTGAGATACCTATCTTATCAAACACCTTAAACTATGAAAAAAAACATGGTTATAATTATAGGAGAGATCAAAAATCATCTGAAATCAATTTTAGTAGTTGGATTGTACATACCTATTCTAACAAGAAAAAAACTAATAGGGTATGGGAAATAATGACCAAAAAACATAGTTAACTTATTAGAGATGATATATAAATCACAATTAACCAATATTCAAAATATTATTATGTAAATTAATATACATAAGTGTAATTTCAACTTATAAATTTATTTGGTCTGAAACCTCTTCAAATGGCCATACCATCTGAAAACTTGAGGGCCAATTTTGTGTGTCTACAAAGGAGATGAAGGAGAAAAATGGTTTTAGATAAAATTTGGCACTTATAGAGTATCTAATTAATTTATATTAGTTTTATGAATCTTAATATTCATATCATAACCTTCACCCATGTTTCACACTCTCTGATGGTTTGTACAAGTGTCAAACTCTTCCTTTTTCCAAGAAAATTGCTCTTTCTTTTGAATAACCTACCACTTTTCAATTAGAAATAGTTAATCAAGACTTCCTAGTACAAATTTGGAATGTAATAAAATCTTTAAACCTTAAATTTTCCCAATGAGGTTGTACATCTCATTTAATGCTCATTTTTTACCCCCAAAATGACTATTAGGACTAAAAAGATTATGACAAAGGCTAGATACACATAATATCACACCAAATGAGTTATTACATACTTCATGAGATTATAATAGGCCCATAAAAACATTTAAATATCAATTTTTTACCTATAGGGGTCCCAATTTAACCTAAAAGGTTAAATTTGGTCAGCAAAATGGTGACTCATAGGGGTAGTATGCTTGTTATACTAAAGATCAGTAGCCTTATCCTATCCATGGGATTAGGGAGTCATCTAAAGTTTGAAATAAAATAATAATACCTAACTCTTGATAATAAGGCTTTGACCAAGATGATACAAGTAATTACCTTAACCACACAAAATAAAGGACACACATAAAGCAAAGCAAAGACACTAACAAGACACACATGTGTGCTCAAAGGACTTAGGGACAATAGAAAATAAACAACTATGCAAAACTAGAAATTAAACATACTTCCTTTCTTGGATCAAAAGGAAATATCCTTGAATCTTCTTCTTCATGATATGAATCTTAGTCCCAAGCATGTTTCTCCTCATGAATTCTTAGTTTATCTTCTAAGGATGAAATGACGCCACTAACATCTAGCATCTCACTTATGAGCCTTTGCCAATTTTCTCTCTCAATAGGTGCCCACTTTATTTTAACCATCTCTAATTCATCTCTTACATTATGGATGAGATGACTAGGAACATCTTGAGCATGTCCCTTTTATGTGTCAAGACCTATCATGTACCTCTCATCGCCTAAGAAAGTTTGCTTGAAAATTGAAATGGAATGAGTTGATAAATGACTAGGTTGACTAAAAGGAGAAAGATATTGAAAATACTAGTTATAGGACTGGTAAAACTCATGACAAGGTTGATAAGGGTCATATTGAAGATGGTAAGGATCATGATGAGGCTGATAGGGAATGCCATAAGATTGAGATATCTCATCAACTTATGTAAAAAAATACTCAACACCAAAACTAGACATGAAACTTAATTAGGAATCAAGAACATAAAGAAAAATTACCAATGATCATCAAAAGGAATAATTGGGATGTTTTACTAGCTATGTAACTTTGGCGTTACCATTGATGCTTGGATATATGCCTCCAAAGGCTGATGTAATGAAAGACAACACCAAAAATCTTTCAAATAATTAGATAATTAGTCTTATCACATATGCCAAAAATTGTTTTCACTTGGATTTGCACCCCTTCAGGAGATTTCTGATCTCTCCTCATCTAAGTGGCACAATTGAAACACCTCTAAGCTATGGGTAGCTTAAGAATGAAGTGAATATCTATATAGGGCTAGCTCCCTTGATGTACCCTTTTAGATCACTAATACACCTACACTTGCAAGAAAAAGGGAGATAAAACTAAAATTAAACTATCTTAAAGGTGGTGATAAACCAAATTAATTGATAAATACCAACTAGTTACATATCGCACATGAGACCAAGAGACTAACTAGGCATACACTTATCTAATTTTAATCTTATCACATAAGTATTTCATTATGAGGTTCTGATGAATGTTTAAGCTAGGAGGACTAGAAAATAGGCCTAGAATGTCACTATTGAATATAATAACTCACTCAACCTTAAAACTTCATAAAACACTTCACATGACCTATAAGAATATGCTTTCAATCTATAAATTGGTGAGAGAATGAGACAATAATGCTAAGGAAACAATAGTAATCACTAAGAAAGATCAATAATTCAAGTGAACACACTATAAATAGGCATAAAATAGGTAAAATAAATAATATTTATTGATCCATGGTATGCAAATAAGCAAAGATTCACCATACTTAGGTGGAACCTATTTATAATAATCAAAATGGCTAGTTCTTATATAACTTGAGAGAGAAAATAGAAGAAAGAAATCAAAAAGTCAAAAATACAAGTGTCAATCTAAGAAAAAGATTTACATGTGCATGAGAATATAATCTGAAACAAATCATGTAAAGTTACAAGAGACAAGTGGAACCCCAAGTCATGAAACTCATAAAATGTGGTGTAGGATTTCTCATTCTACAAAACAAAATTGCCTTCATCATTCACCCCTATGGGAACATCCCAAAACTGACTAGGGATATATTTCATGATGATAATAAGATAGAGGTGTTGTATACATGTTCTTCTATTCATTGGTTGCATTCATAATTATCTGGATTCCTTTGAAAGTGAGCCATCATTGTTTATAGTCAAAGAAACTCCTTTTTCACACACCTTACACACTTGGATTCCAAAATGGCTTCAATTTCTCATGAAAATACATAAAAGTGTGTGAATAACATGTTCAAAGGCTACACATGGCCTTATATTACTTATGTGAACTTTAAATATGCTTCTACTTGAAGTTTTCACCCTTCTCACTATCATGTTCACTATGCCATTTCTAACTGGTTGAGATGAGATCTCTTGATGAGTCACCTAGGAGTTGTTATAAAGTAATAAATTTTCATGAGGAGATATATTAAGTCTCAATATTCCCTCCCATGTGATTGACATCTTCAAAATCCTTTTAGAACCTACAAAACACATTAAAAATGTCAAGAAAACCCTATTTTTTACTCCATCTATATAATTCCATATATTCTAGAAGGATTGGAAGTATCCTTAGAGAGTCCTCTACATCACCCAATCACTTCCCATTCCATTCTGGTCCATTATAATTTTTCTCCATCCTCATTTTCCCAATTGAGTCATTATCCAAGGGTTTGCAAGGGTGTTAGGTCCTTTAAGCCCTTAAGCTTCCCTCATAAAGATGGAATGTTGGAGTTGTAAAAAAATTATAAAATATCAATGTCTAAGACTAATTTCAAATATTATAAACTCCATTAACCTCCATTCACATCCTCAGAGAAGATGTGAGCACTCAAAATTAGCCCATCAAGCTTGATTCTTCATTTCCTACAAGCTTGAATTGGTCTTGAGCTCAAAAATGGATTCCTTATGATTTATCTACAAGGTGGAATCTTGGATACATCTATAGTGACCCTATAAACATTATACAATATATTTTAGTGATCACTTAAGGTTATAAATTAATTTGACCTCCCATTTGGATTCTAGGCCTAAACATGCCTAACATGCCTACTTGCATACTTGAGGGTTTAAAGCACCCTATTGAGTTTCCTCCTTTTTTGACTGGTTTTCCATGTTTATTAATATGTAATTTAGATTCCAACACCTTCTTATAATGTTCACCGAGCTCTTGGTCCACCCTTTTATCTCCAATACTCAAGACTACAGGGTTTGCAAACTAGGGAAGTACCCTATATCTAAGAAAAAAGTGAGGGTACTTCCCCTATTTGCTCAGACATGATAAATGTTGGAGTTGATTCACCAAGTTATGGATACCATCTACAAAAAATTGGCCCTTAATTATTTCAATATACCCCTAACTCCTTCAAATTACAAGACAAACTCCTAGAAAAGGAACTATGTGCAGGATTTTGGAATGTAGGTTGTATATTTCTTGAATTGAGTCCATTTTATGTATTATTTTCATATTAAAGAGAATATTTAATACTATTTTATCATTATGGATGTATTCCAATACATTCATCACTCTAGAATTTCATATATCCCTTCATATACCTTGAACTCTCAATACTATGTGCATTTTTCCTAACTATGTTTTGATCTTGGAAGGGCACCTTTAGGTGATCATGCTTGTTGAACCTTAGTTATAGTGATTATAAACTTCCTTAGAGTCATTTAAGATCATTGGATACTTTTTTTTACCCACTTTTCTCATATTTATGTACTACCAACACTTACACCTCAAACTTGTTCACTGCTATCATAGTCAAACATAGTCAATTGTGTTGGGATAAGTATGATCCTATAAGTGACTTTTATCTTTGAAACCTATGTCATAAAAACCATGGGACACTATAAAGTCTTAATAATAAATTTAAGATGATTTATGTTCCAACATTTTTATGTCCCCATACCTAATATCACACTATGGACTATGAGAATTTGCAATCAGTTGTAGGTCAACCCCTTAAGCAAGAAAAACTTGTAGGTGAGTATAGGACTTAAAAATCCACATACCATCTTATTTTTATGATCCTTAAGATCATAAATTCCAATTTACTATTTGAAACAATTCAAACATGGTGGCATGGTCTAGTTTGAAACTTTATGTGAAGAGGTCTCTTTGGGTTCAAACCTGTAGATGCCAATGCAATATTTTAGTGTTTCAATAGGTAACTTTAAGGCTTCCAACAATCATATTTCCTTAGTCAAATTCCTCACTTATTTTTTAGAGCTCATATCCTATATAGTGGCTACAATGTGTGGTCATTTATATGTATCAAAAATCTTTATAAATTTTTTATATGACCTGGACATAATGATTAGGTGCTTTATTTTCTTATTTTAGGGATTCGATCCTTAAATACATAGTCATTTCCTTTAGGAGTGACCTCCCACCTTGTCTATCAATCTAGAATTCCAAAAATGTATGTTAGTATCTCTTCAACATCCTATAACTTTAGGATGAGTTCATTCATGTGCTTTAACACTCTATATGACACTTTAGCCCTATGCTAGGACCACTTGTAGGTGGACATTTGCACATACAAGTAGTGAGGATGAACATGGACAATGTGCATTATTTTTAACATTTTATGAGTTTTAGACTCTTATCAAATATTTAAAATAGACTCTCTTCATCATCAAGGACCTTTTTCATCTCAAATACTTCTTTCTAACATGGCATCCTTTGTGAGGGTATATGTAGGTGTATTTTGAGCTATAGATTCAGTAATGGTAGTTGAGTGATTAGTTGACATAGTCTTCATTATGCCAATGAAAGGGATTAACTTGATTTATTCTAATATGAGAGTGTGTTAATCATTTTAAGACTTCTAACACAACTCCATAGATGTGTATTATAGCTTTACATAGCTCACTTAGATGACTTTGTGTGTCAATCATATAGTAAATGATTGTATGGCACTTTATGATTGTACCCTCATGGAGTATTTATTTGGAGATAAAATTTAAAGGTGAGGAGACTGAGGGAACATTAAAAATATGATAATGAACCTACAAAAATCCAATAAATTCACTACTATTGTCACTTGTATTTGAACCTTTTGAGGAGATGTCTCATCTTTCATCATCAAAGTGGCACAATTGAAACACCTCCAGGTTATGGATAGCCTAAGGATGAGTTGAATATCTATATAGGGATAGCTCCATTGATGTACTACTTTTGGATCACTACTACACCTATGATTTCAAGGGAAATGGAGAGAAAAACTAAAAATAAACTATTTTAAAGGTGGTGATACACCAAATTGATTGATGACTACCAACCAAATGTATGTCACTCATGAGACCAAGGGACTAACTAAGCATACACTTCTCTAATATGAATATTTTCACATCAATATTTCATTATGAGGTTGTGATGAATGTTTAGGGTAAGATAAAAAAGATAAGATGCCTAGAATGACACTATTTGAATATAATAATTCACTCAACCTTGAAACTTCATAGAACACTTCACATGACTAGCAAGAAGAATCTTTCAAGTTAAAAATAGGTGAGAGAATGAAACAACCATGTTAAGGAAACAACAATCATCACTAAGAAATATCAATCATTCAAGTGAACACACTATTAATATTTATACAAGAGATAAAATTATTAGTCTTTATTGATCTAATGGTATGCAAATGAGTAGGGATTCACCATACTCAAGTGGAACATAACTTACAAAGGCCAAAATTGCTTATTCTTATTGAACTTGAGAGAGAGAAGAGAAGAAAAAATTCCAAAAGTCACAAGGAAAAGTGTCAAGCTAATAAAATTAGTTACATATGCATGAAAAGATAATGTGAAACTGATCATGAAAAATTAGAGGAGACAAGTGGCAATCCAAGGAATGGAATTCTTGGAAAGTGGCATGAAATTCCTTTTATTGGCTCAAAAAATTGCCTTAATCATTACCCTTATGGAACATAAAAAAACTAAATAGGGATAAATATTATGATTGGACTGAGAGGGAGGGGTTTTATACATTCTTCTTCATGTATTTTCTTCATTCCTAATCATCTAGATTCCTCTAAAAGTGAGCCATCACTACCTACAGTCAAAGAAACTCCTCTTTCACACACCTTTCACACTTGGATTCCAAAATATATTTATTTTCTAATTAAAATACATAAAATGGGATTTATTACACTTTTAAATACCTTCCATGGCCTTAGAGGCATTAGGCACACCTTAAAATCAACTTGAATTTTTTCACCCTTCTGACTATCATGTTCACTATGCTAGTTTTGACTGGCTAAGATGAGAGATATTATTGATTAACTTAAGAGTTTTAATAAAGAATTAAATGTAAATTTATATTTATATTAAGTATTAATATTCCTTCCAAATTTTATTCCATCTTTTGAAACCTCTTAGAACCTACATAATGCAAAAAATAGACAAAATAACAAATTATGTACATTGTTCGTACACATAGGTCATAAAAAAAATTAATTGGGGGAAGAATTTAAGAGTATTATACATCATCTAATAATTTATAATTCCATTCTGGTCCATTATAATTGCTTTCCATCCTCATTTTCTCAATTGGGTCCTTATCCAAGGTTTGCAAGGGTTTTAGGCTCATTCTGCTCTTAAGCTTTATTTATGAATATTTGGCATTGTAATTTAAAAAAAATCCACAATAAATATGTTTATTACATCTTATAACACTTAAAAACTTCTTTTCTCTCCATGCAAAGCTTCAAAGATAATATGAGCACTCAAATTTGCCCTATCAAGCTATTTTCTCCATTTACACAAGCCTAATGTTGTTCTTGAGTAAAAAATGGCCTTATTTGTGTTTTGTATTCATAATAAGATACTTAAAACATATATTATTTACAAATATACATGTAAAAATGGATTATAAATCTCTCCTATAGTTGGAAGTGAAAGTAACTCCTCATTTGGGCTTTAGGCCAAAACATTGCCAATAGGCATGCCTACAACTCTTGAGGGTTTAGAGAACCCTATTTAGATTCCTCCTTATGTGAGATGTTTATAATGTTTAATTATGTTTTTTAACTTAAATATCCTTATTTAAAGGTTAATATATATCCTAGTTCATTCCTTTATCACCTTTTCTTAGAAATGTATGGTTTATGCACAAAGGGAGTGCCCTCTGTCTAAGACAAAATAGATGGAACTTACCCTATTTTATTAGACCAAATAATAATTATATGATATTATATAAGTTTTAAATATATTATACAAAAAAATTCATCCCTTTTTCATGTTTTTAGACCCTCCAACTCCTTCAAATTTCAAGATAGACTGTGCAAAAGGTAGATTGTGTGCAACGTTTCCTCATATGGACTATGTGTTACTTGTTTTGAGTCATTTATTTGATTTATATCTACCATAAGATTTAAATTAGACTATTATTATTTTTATTAATGTTTTATAACTTTCATTCATCCCTCCAAACTTTCACCTATTCCTCACTCTTTGCCTAGTCAAGACTGTGTGTAACTTCTAATTGTGTCTCTATTTTGGAGGGACACCTATAGGTGACCTTACATGTATTAGAATTAAAAATAGTGAATGGTTCATTTTAAAACCTTATCATATCATATATAAATAATTTTTATCTATTAATTCATATTTTGTTTATACCAACACTAAGAACATTGCCTTTTATGCTCACTACCTCTCTCAATCAAACACAGTCAACTATGTTGGAAAGAGTGACACCATGTAGGTGAAAAATCCTATTATAATAGTTTATAAATCATATTTGGATAATTTGAGACATTTTAAATAATATTATACTATCCAAATTTGATATCTCCATGCCTAAGTCCTTTCTATGAATGGTATAAGAGTTTGACCCTTGGATGTAGGTGACTGGTCTGTAGGTAAGGCACCTGTAGGTGTTTATATGATCAAAAATAAATATACCAACCTCTCCTGATGGTATTTATTATAATAAATTTCCACATCATGCTCTATTTCACTATTCTCTAGGTCCACAAGAAAGAAACACCTTTTCAAACTTGTACCTTAGGTTGGCTATAGGTGACTATGCCTATGCCATTTGTACAGATTGTCTCATTTCCACTAATGAATACAAACCATATTCCATGCATGAATTGATGATTATATTATCAATTTTTTTTATTATTATTTCAAAAATACATTTTCACTTAATCTCAAGCATCAAATCCACTCATTGGGCCTAAAAATGTTATTGATTCATCTTGTTATAGATAACACTATGGAATTTTAGTGTGCAAAGAGTAACTTGAGGGCTCTTGAAAACCATCCTCCTCAACTCAAAAACCTCTCTTATTTTTAAAATTGATATAAATATATGGGATATTGAATAAAATTATACTTGGAAGTCCTATAACTCATTGCAACCTTGCAAGAGAAACATCAAAAAAGAGTATGACCTTTATTTTGATAGTTTTGGGGATATGATCCTTGAACACAGTCATCTCATGTTCTCATAGTAGTTTCCACTTAAATTTTCTCATATAACCCTAAAAATATCTCTACCATGGTATACATAACATAATAGTAGATCAATAAGGTTTTCAACATGTTCAATTTCCTCTATACAAGTACCTTCATACCTTTACTAGTGCTCCCTGTAGGTGGACATTCCAATGTATAGGTAGTGGATGAACTAATAAGTAGTATGCATGGTTTTTGAGTCTCAATGAAGTTTTTTAATTTTCCAAAAGTTCCAAATAGACTCTTATTATATCAAAAACATTGATTATCTCATATACTCCCTTTTAATCATGATTGTCCTTCATGAGATACCTATACATGTTCGTTAATGGTAGAAGACTGTGTGCATATTAAAACTTGTTTTCTCCTAATCTATATGGTGTCACTTAGTCTTACCTTTTTTTTCATGATATAATAGCCTTATAAACACCTTAATACCATAATTAATCCTCCATGAATGTGTCCCATAGATTTGCACAACTCACCTAGTTGATTGTATATGATAGTTATAGCATAAATTGACTATATGGTGTTTATGATTGTAAACTAAACTCATGGAATGATTATTTATATATAATATTTAAATTATGAGGAAATAAATATAAAATTTATAAAATTTAAATAAAACTATCACAACCCATTGAAACCATTATCAAAGCATGAAGATCTCGAAAATGGTGAAAACATGCTTGTCATCCTAAATGAGACCAATCTATAAACCTAAGATGATTTACCTATCAAAAAACCTTGAAAAAATAAACCAAGAATGGAGATAATTATATTATAGTTCCAACATCATATGTAGTAAATATCATGAATTGGATTATATATAACTATCCATAGAAGAGCAAAATCTATAGGGTGCAAGAAATAGTGACCAGAAAAACATAGTCAACTTGTTAGAGATGACTCATAAAACATAGTTGACTAATATTAAAATTATTATTATGTAAATGGTTATATATAAGTTTAATTTTACCTCCCAAAGGTTTTTTACCTAGAATTTCTTCTATTTTACATACCAAGCATGAACCTGCTGACCATTTTTGTGTCTAGAAGGGCGAGAAAAGAGTAGAACTATTTTGGACATTTTTTATCACTTACAAAGCATGTTAAGCACTAATATTAGTCTAAGGAAGATTAAGATACATTCCATGACCTTATCCCATGTGTCACCTTCCCTCATGGTTCTTACAAATGCTAAAGTCATCATTTTTTAGTTGATTTCTTCATCTTCAATTAGATAACCTACAAGTTTTAGATGGGACTGTCATTCCTGATAGGTAATTTGACTTCTTGGACATTTTAAAGGAAATTAGGACACTTAAACACCTATAAAACCTTTCCATTCACATTTATGACCCCTAAATGCCTACTAAGTGACTCAAAATGACATATAAACTAATCAGACCATTACTAAGGCCAACAAGGCATAAAATTACATCAAATGGACTATAACATACCCCATGACAAAATATTAGACTCATAAAACATATAAAATTAAATTTTTTACCTATAAGGGTCCTAATTTGACATTTAGGGACAAATTTGGTTAACAAATTAGTGAATCATAAGGGTAGTATGCCTACTATACTAAAGATGAGTAGTCTTATCCTATCTATGGGCTTAGGGTGTCATCTAAAGTTTAAAACAAAACCATAAGACCTAACACTTGATAACAAGGATTTTATCAAGATAAGACAACTAATTACCTCAACCACATAAAATAGAGGACACATACAAATCAAAGAAAACACACTATCAAGATGCACATGTGTGCTCAAAGCACTTAGGGAAGACAAAAAACAAACAACTATGCACAACTAGAAATTAAGTATACTTCCTTTTTAGGATCATAAGGAAAATTACTTGAATCTTATTTTTCATTAGATGATTCATAGTGCCAATCATGTTTCTCCTTGGATTGGATGCTTGGTAGGTCATACCTATTTTTTAGCACTTCACTTGATCTTCTCTCAAGTAGCTCATCCTTAAATAGGTCTACAATGTAAATTTATTCCTCTTACATTTTCACACATACCTCATAATATTTCCCACACTTCATCTCATGATCAGCTTGTATCTTCTAGGTAGGCATGGATTCAAGAGGAGTATTTTCTTATTCCTTAGAATATTGAGGCTAATAGAATCTTGTTTTATCCTTCAAAAGAAGATGTACTTATCCCAACTAGTTGAGAGGATGATAACACATTTTTGTTATTTCAAACATATCATCATAAGACTCATATGCCTCTTTAAAGGACAAAGTTGAAAAGTTACTTCTTCTTTGCATACCCACTTAAGTGTCAAGGTTGCCTTCTCTATTTTTGACTATATTATAACCTCCTTGAAGAGGAGTATAACCTAATCCATTTATTGAAAACAAGTCATATAAAGGCTTATTAAATACTTTTTATTACCCATATATGATATTTTAGATAGTTATGGGAGAACCAATGATGATTTCCTATCCTTTCACAAAACAAAAACATTCTTCAATATAAACATAATCAAAAAATTCAACACAAGAAATCACCTATTCTTAAACAATTAGAACCACTTGAGGGATCTCAAGTTTTACCTTAAATATTATAACCTATCTTTGATTTTCAAGGACTAAAATATCCTACATTTCTTTCTCCTTCTTGGTGATGCCAATGTTAGGCATTTTGTAATTAGGTGACCTAGTCTAATGAGGTTGCCAAGGAGCTATGTTTTCTTCAAGAAATAGTTTTGAATTATTATCAAATAAATGATCCTATTTATTTTCCCACACCACAAGTCCATCAAGACAAAGTTTGATAGGGTGAGGATAATATTAACTAGTTGGTAGAGGTGAAATAAAGAACTCAACATCACATTGAAAATGAATTGTAGGGGATACTTTTGGGAGTTCTTAAGGAAGGGGAGGTAGACCTTGGGATAAAATAGCTTGGTTATATTCCTTCCATTTTAAAATCACTTCATTAAAATATTATTGAGCTTGAAAAATCTCTTGAGGAAGGTTATATGGGATGTATTTAGGTAAAGGATCTTCTTTTGGCTCTAAACCTTCCATCACACCTTAAATCAATAATTTCATTTTCAACTCTAACTCTTCAATTTTCTTGGCTAGGTTATCTTGGAAAAGTATCTCTTGAATTTGATATGCATATTCATGAGGATAAGTAGTATAAGAGGGTTGATATGGAAAAAAAGAGGTCTCTTGAATAAGGATGGGATGAGTTTGCATAGGATCAAGCTTTTTCTCAACTTTACATTATTTATCAAGGATTTTATCCTCTTTATTTTCCCATGATTCCACTACCTTATTATAGCTTAGTATGTTAATATTAGTAGTCTCTTCTTGAGGTAGTGATGAAATTTGAGGATTGGATGAAGTGTTCAAGAAACTTGGGATATCATTAGGCTTAGATTCTCCACCTTGTCTCTAACTTGGGATTTCGTATCTAGAAGTATCTTCTTGAGGTGGGGATGTAAAGGGAGAGGAAAATTAGGGTTTATATTCGACTTCCCTTTCTGATAAGATGGACTGATTCATCTGTTTATTGTCTAACTCAATCTACCTATCAAGGTTTGCTTCAAAAACTAAGTTTGTCTTTCCAACTCTCTCTTCCAATTGATTGGGAAAAGGATGGTTTTGATAAGATTTATTAGGCTCATGATTAGGGGTCAAATAGAACTCAAATAAATATTTTATAGGTTAATATGAGGGCTGATAGACTTGGTGAGGCTATTCCTCAATAATTATTAGCTTGTCTTCTAAAGATGTAACCAGACCACTCACATCTATCATTTCACTTCTAATCCTTTGCCAATTAGCTCTCTCAATAGGTTCCCACTCTCTTTTAACTAAATCTAATGCATCTATCACATTATGAATGAGATAACTAGGAAGATCTTGACCATGTCCCCTTTTTGTGTCAAGATCTATCATGTACTTCTAATATCCCAAGAGTGTTTACTTAAAAGTTAAAATGGATTGATTTGAGAAGTGACTAAGTTGATTAAGAGGAGCAAGATATTGAAAAGGCTAGTTATAGGATTGATACAACTCATGACCAGGTTAATAAGGGTCATATTGGAGCTGGTAAGGATCATGACATGGATGATAAGAATTATACAAAGGCTGATAGGGAATGTCATAAGATTGAGATATCTCATCAACTTATGTAAAATAATACTCAACACCAAAACTACCCATTTAAATTCATTAGGAATAAATAACATAAATAAAAATTACCAAAAATCTTCAAAATAAAAACCTAGACTGCTTAACTAGTTGATGTAACTTTGGAGTCACCATTGATGTTTGGATAAATGCCTTTAAAGGTTGATGTGTTGAAATAAAACACCAAAAAAATTCAACTTCTTGGATAATGAGTCCCATCAGGCATGCTAAAAAATGTTGGCACTTCAATTTTCACCCATTGAGGAGATGTAACAACTCTCCTCATCCAAGTGGCACAATTAAAACACCTCCAAGATATGGGTATCCTAAAGATGGGGTGAATCTCTAGATAGGGATATCTCCCTTTATGTACCACTTTTGTATCACTACTAAACCTATGCTTGCAAGGAAATGGAGAGAAAAACTAAAAGTAAACTATTTTAAAGGTGGTGATACACCAAATTGACTGATGGTTACTAACCAGATGCATGTCACACATGAGACCAAGGGAATAACTAAGCATACACTTCTCTAATCTAAATCTTCTCACGTTAGTATATCATTATGAGGTTGTGATGAATGTTTAGGCTAAGAGGACAAGACAAGAGGCCTATAATGGCACTATTTGAATAGAGTAACTCACTCAACCTTGAAACTTCATATAACACTTCACATGACCTACAAGAATAATATTTCAAGCTACAAATAGGTGAGAGAATGAAATAACCATGTTAAGGAAATAATAGTCATCACTAAGGAAGATCAATCATTCAAGTGATCACACTATTAATAGTCATAGAAGAGGTAAAATCACTAGTATTTATTGATCCAATGGTATGTAAATGCATAGGGTTTTACCATACTCAAGTGGATTATATCTTACAAACTCCAAAATGGATAGTTATTATAGAACTTGAGAGAGAGAGAGAGAGAGAGAGAGAGAAATAAGTCCAAAGGTAACAAGGACATGTGTCAAGATAATAAAACGATTTACATGTGCATGAGAATATAATGTGAAACTGATCATGTAAAGTTAGAAGATATAAATGGAAATCCAAGGCATGGAACTCTTGGAAAGTGGCATGAAATTCCTTTTGTTAGCTCAAAAAATTGAATTCATTATTCACCCCTATTGGAACATCCCAAAAATAACTAGGAATAGATCTCATATTTGGTTTTAGAGGAAGTGTTTTATACATGATTCTCCATTCATTATTTTCATTCCTAATCATCTAGATTCCTCTAAAAGTGAGCCATCACTACCTGTAATCAAAGAAACTCCTCTTTCACACACCTTACACACTTGGCTTCTGAAATGGATTTAATTTCTCATTGAAATATTTAAAATGTGTTGGATGACACTTTTAAATACCCTCCATGTCCTTATAGGCATTAGTCACACTTTAAGATTAGCTTACTTAAAGTTCTTCACCCTTCTCAGTATCATGTGATCTTATATTGAGTTAATTAATAGTATTATGAAGCATTAAATGGATATTGGGAGTTATCTTCAGTCCAAATATTCATTCCAAAATTTATTTCATCTCTTGAAACCTCCTAAAACCTATATAATGCACAAAATAGTCAAAAGAACTAATTTTGTACCTTGTTTGTATAGATAGGTCAGCATAAAATTTGATAGAGGGAAGACCTTAAGATTATTATACATCATATAATAATTTTAAATTCCATTATAGTCCATTATAATTGCTTTTCATCCTCATTTTCTTAATCAGGTCCTTATCCTAGGTTTGCAAGGGTTTTAGGCTCATTCTGCTCTTAATCTTTGTTCATGAAGATTTGAAGTTTGAATTGAAAAACAATTACACAATAATTATGTTCATGACCCATATTAACACCTAAAAACTTATTTTATCTTCATGCAATGCTTTAGAGAAGATATGAGCACTCAAATTTGCCCTATCGAGCTCTTTTCTCCATTTACATAGGCCTAATGTTGTTTTTAAGTCAAAAATGGCCTTCTTTGTGTTTTATATATATATAAAGAGATTGGAAACATCTCTTATTCCCATATATACATGTATAAATGAATTATAAATCTCTCCTATAGTTGGAAGTGAAAGTGACTCCTCATTTGGGTTGTAGGCCAAAACATTGACTAATAGGCCTATCTACAACTCTTGAGGGTTTAGAGCACCCTATTTAGATTAATTTTTGTATGAGATGTTTATCATATTTACTTAGATTTTTGTAAAATTTATAAACCTCATTTAAAATTTAAACCATCTCCTATTTCATTCTTTTATCACCTTTTCTTAGAAATGCAGGATTTATGCACAAAGGGAGTGCCCTCTTTCTGACACAAAATAGAGGGAACTTCCACTATTTTCTCAAAAAAATTAATAATTGGAGGATATTATATAATTTTTAAATACATACACAAAAATTCATCCATTTTTCAAGTTTTTAGGCACTCCAACTCCCTCAAATTCCAAGATAGACTGTGCAAAGGGCAGACTATGTGTAAAGTTTCCTCATATGGGCTATGTGTTTCTTGTTTAGATTCATTTATTTGATTTGTGTATACCCTAAGAGTTATATGATAATACTATTATTGTGATGAATCTTTTCTAAATTTCATTCATCCCTCAAAAATTTCACATATTCCTCATACTCTTTGCCTGGTCAAGACTGTGTGTAACTTCTGACTATGTCTCTATTTTGGAGGGACACCTATAGGTGACCCTATATAATTTACGACTAAAAATAGTGAATGGGTAGTTTTAAAACATTATTATATCATATATAAATATTTTTTAGGTATTAATTCATGTTTGGGCTATACAACACTAAGAACATTACCTTTTATACTCACTACCTTTCTCAGTCAAACACAGTCAACTATGTTGGAAAGAGTGACACCTTGTAGGTGAAGATTACTATTAGAATATATTCCTCATCATCTTGGGATAATTTGAGGCATTTTAAATCATATTATATTTTCCAAATTTTATATCTCCATGCCTAAGTCCTTGTTATGGATGGTATAAGAGTTTAACCCTTGGTTGTAGGTGACAGGTATACAGGTAAGACACTTGTAGGTATTTATATGATCAAAACTCAATATACCAACCTATATTGATGGTATTTATGCCCAAAAAGGTCCAAATCATGATATAGGTGACTAGGCTCTAGGCCCATAAGAAAGAAACACCTTAAACATGCACCTTAGGTCGGCTATAGGTGACTATTCCTAGGCCATTTGTACAAACTATCTCATTTCCACTAATGAATGTAAACCATATTCCATGCATGCCTTAATTATTATCTTGAAAAAATTGTGTTTCTTAGTGAAACAAGACATTATCATTTAATCTCAAGCATCAAATCCACTCATTGGGCCTAAAAATGTTATTGATTCATCTTATTGTAGATAACACTATGGAATTTTAGTGTTCAAAGAGCAACTTGAGGGATCTTGAAAACCATCTTCCTCAACTAAAACACCTATATAATTTTAAAAATTTATAGGCCTATGTGGGATATTGAATAAAATTATACTTTGAGGTCCTAAAACTCAATGCAACCTTGTATCATAAACCTCAAAAACGGGCCTGGACCTCTATTTTGATAGTTTTGGGGCTTTGATCCCTTAACACAATCATATCATGTTATACTAGTAGTTTACACTTCCATTTTCTTATCTAACCCTAAGAATAGGTATACCATAATATAAATAACATACTAGGAGATTAATAATTTTTTCAACATGTTCAGTTTCCTCCATACAAGTACCTTCATACCTATGCTAGTGCCACCTGTAGGTGGACAATCCAATATATAGGCAGTGGATGAACCAATAAGAACTATGGATTTTTAAGTTTCAATGAAGTTTTGTAATTTTTTAAAATTTTAAAATATAATCTTATTAATATCAAAAACATTGATTATATTAGATACTCCCTTTCAATCATGATTGACCTTCATGAGATACTTGTACATGTTCATTAATGGTAGAAGACTGTGTGTATATTCAAACTTGTCTTCTCATGATCTATATGGTGTCACTTGGGATTAATTTTTTTTTCATGCTATAAGAGCCTACTAAAAACCTTAATACCATAATTAATCCTCCGTGAATGTGTTTCATAGCTTTGTAAAGCTCACCTAGTTGATTGTATATGATAGTTATAACATAGATTGATTATATGGTATTTATGATTGCAAACTCATGGAATGTTGATCTAGAGATAATATTGAAAGGATGAGGAAATAAATATAACATTTATAACATTTAAATAAAACTATCACAACCCTCTGGAACCATATTATAAAGCATGAAGATCTTGAAAATGGTGGGAACATGCCTATCATCCTAAATGAGACCAATCTACAAACCTGAGATGATTTACCTATCAAAACACCTTAAAACACTAAAACATGAATGGAGAGAATTATATGAGAGTTAAAGAATCATCCAAAATAAATATTAACAACTATATTTTATGGAATTATCCATATAAGAGAAAAACCTATAGGGTCCAGGAAATAATAAGCATAAAAACATAGTCAACTTGTTAGAGATGATTCATAAAGCAAAATTGACCAATATTAAAACTTTTATTATGTAAATGGATATATATATATATAATTTTAATTTAAACTCGAAAATGTATTTTATCTATAATTTATTTTATTGTTCATACCAAACATGAACATGTTGACCATTTTTATGTGTCTAAAAGGGCAAGAAAGAAGCAAAATGGTTTTGGGCATTTTTTATCACTTTTAAAGCATTTTAAGTACTAATATGAGTCTAAGGAAGATGAAGATACATTCCATGACCTTCTCCCATGTTTCACCTTCCCGCATGGGTTGTACAAGTGCCAAAATCTTCTTTTTTTAGTTGGTTTCTTCATCTTCAGTTAAATAACCTACAAGTTTCAGATGGAACTGATATTCCTAATAGGGAACACAACTTATTAAACATATAAAAGGAAATTAAGACACTTGGACACCTTGAAAAACATTCCACTTGCATTTATGACCCCTAAATGCCTACTAAGTGACTCAAAATGACATCTAAACTAATCAAACCATGACTAAGGCTAACAAGGCATAAAACTACATCAAATGGACTATAACATACCCCATGACAAAATATTAGACCCCTAAAACATCTAAAAATAATTTTTTAACCTATAGGGGTCCCAATTTTACTTACAAGGTCAAATTTGGTCAATAACTACTAAAGAATGAAGATTCTAAAAATGATTGAAATCTGCTTGCAACTTAGAATGGTGTCCTCTCTTGCAACCTTGAGATACTTATCTTATCCAAACACATTAAAATGTGAAAAAAATAATGGGGAGAATTATAGGATAGATCCAACATCCTTTGAAATCAACTTAGTAGATAGATTGTATGGACCTATCCAAACAAGAACAAAACCTATAATGTAAGGGAAATAATAAGTAAAAAACATAGTCAACTTGTTAAAGATTATTCATAAATCACATTTTAAAAATATTCAAAATATTATTATGTAAATGAATATCTCTAAGTGCAATTTCACCTCCCAAAGGCATTTTTCTAAAACCTCTTAAAATGGCCATACAATTTAAAAACCCGAGGGTCAGTTCTATGTGTCTAGAAAGGAGATGAAGGACTAGAATGGTTTTAGCTCAAATTTATAACTTATATATTATTTAAGAATGTAAATTAGTTTAAATAATCTGAATATTCATCTCAAAACCTTCTCCCATGTGTCACACTCCCTTATGGGTCATAAAAGTGCAAAACTCTTCCTTTTTATAAGAAGATTGATCTTTCTTCTAAAGAACTTGCCACTTTTCATTTATAAAAGGTTACTTAAGACTTCCTAAGACTCATTGGGCATGATATCACATCTTTAAACCTTCAATTTTCCTAAGGAGGCTGTATAACTCATTTAATGCTCATTTTTACCCCCAAAATGACTCTTACAACTAAAAAGATTATGACCAAGGCTAGATACACATAAAATCACACCAAATGAGACATTAAATACTTCATGACATTTTACTAGGCCAAAAAAAATCTAAAGATCAAGTTTTTACCTATAAGGGTCTCGATTTGACTTGCAGGTTCAAATTTAGTCAACATTAACATCAATAACAAAGGGGGAGATTGTTGATGTGTTGTCAATGATGTCCATAAGGTGGCCAAGTATGTTTATTAGTTGATATGAATGATGGTTCTCAATGATAAAGTGTGCCTTAGTGATCATGCATGGACCCTGTTGTGTTTGCTTGATTAGGCAAGGTGATGGATGTTGGTGATGTGTTGATCATGTTTGAGGGGTCATATGATGGGTCAATAATTCTTTGTGTACTTGTGTAAGTGAAATTAATTCATTGGATTATTATTGTGAAGGTATAGGTTCTCCTATTCATCTTGGTAGGATTTACTAAGTAAACAAATTGATGACATCATCATTCACACGTGTGAAGGTGTCATAATAAATTTGTCAGTGTGTTTTTTGAGATTTGTACCTAGATATTTTTTTTCAAATTTTAGGTCTTGAAATGATGTATATCAAAATTTATGGTAGTGACTATGAGAATTCAAATATTTTAATTTACAAAGGAAAACTAGTTTACAATATTTTATTAATAAATACTTATGATGAAATAATTTGATGGTAGTATAAAAATAAAAGTGGTAGATAAGATCAAGGAAAATCTAGTAAAAATGATATGGAGGTTTGATTGGTTTTACACATACATTTATTATGGTCAAAATTTGACTGAGGGTTTGACCTTCCTCTGTAAATTACCTAAGAAGGATGTCTGAGTTTTTCTTGATGGTGGTTTGATTTTTAAAAGTGAATTATCTATTGGAGAGTGTTGTATATTGCTATAGGATCATTTATATGGACTTAAAAGGTTTAACCAACCCATCTTTAATATGAACAATTGCTTACATGTTGACTTTTTGTTCATTCATGGTGTTTTCATGTACAAGGCAAATGATTGATAGGTTTTACATATGTATAGGTGTGTATTTATGAATTTAATCACTTTCTGATGTCTTAGGGGTCATATTTCAAGGACATATGTTATTTTAAGTGGTCTTGTTTTGTTAGTTTTTCTCATTGAAGTGTTAAAATGATGAATAAGCCTTGATGGACCTATAAGGGCTTCTTAAGGCCTAATTGAAAGGTGTTGTTTCTTAAGGATGATTTATCCAAGCTATGGATGACCCATGTATATTAAATTTATCTTATTATAAGTTTTATATAAGCCTTAAGGGTTAAGGAAACTTTTATGGTTGACCAAGAAGGTGATAATCATGAAGGCTCTAAACATCAAAAACAAAGATAAAGACTTTTAGAGTTGATATGCGAAGTATAGAAAAGGGTGAGTATGATTTATTGTTGGATTGAAGATTATATAAGTGTTATAAATATTTATGTGACCTAGAGGTCATATTTATAATGTTATAATAGTGTTCTGATAGGATTAAATATTGATGTTGAGAAAAAAAGTGTAAAGTGATCCAAAAGGGCATTTTGGTTACATTGCCTATATGTGAAGGTTTGAAAGAGTGTTAAGGGTTGAAGAGAAATATTATTAACTATTTCTCTATCATATTGGAAGGAAATTAGATCTATGAAAGTGTTTAAATTAGAAGGAGTTGTGTGGGTTCTCAACATCTAGGATAAGTGGATGCTTATTCATGCTTAGGGGTCGGTGTTCCTCGTGAAGTGGGTGCTTCACTAAAGTTGTTTTTTTGTGATTCCATTATCAGAAAATATCCCAATTTTTTTATATTTTAGAGTTTTTTTTATCCCCTATGAGGGTTTCCTACATAATCCATGTCTTATGTGCCTTTATCTTGCATAATTTCCTTATTCGTTGTAATAACTAGTTTGTATGTTTCATGATTGCTTATATTGATTGGTTGAGAGTTTGAAGTTTTGGAATTAAATTTGAATTACTTGTTTCATTTATTCACCTCCATCTTAGTGATTATAATTCTAATTGTTGGTATCAGATCCATACCTTATTTTTAGTTTAACCACTTGAAGGTGATCAAAAGTATAATGGGTAGTCATCAAATTTAAGGTGGTTTCTCTACTAATAAAGCACCACTATTAAATGGATCAAACTATGATTTTTGGAGTACAAGGATGAGTACCTACATCATGTATATAGGTTTTGACATTTGGCAATCTATTATGGATGGTTATTCCATACCCCCTACTCCTATAAGTTGAGTGAGAATAATTCTAAAGCTATGAATGTTATAATTTGTTGCCTATTAGAGGCTGAGTTCACCAAGGTAATCCATTGAAAATATACCAAAAAAGTCTAGGATAAGCTATAAATAATCTATGAAGGAGATTCAAAGGTTAATTTGGATATATTATAGACCTATTGAAGGCAATATAAGAGGCTCAAAATGAAGGAAGAAGATAATGTGGCATCCTATCTTCTAAGGGTTTATGAGGTGGTAAAAATGATCAAAAGTCTTGGATAGGATATTAAATAAGATAATATTGTACAAAAGGTATTAAAGTCTCTCACCCTCAAGTTTGATTCAAAGATTTATACTATAGAAGAGAGTCAGGTTATCACCAAGATGAATATGGATGAATTTCATGGCATCCTTCCTACCTATGATATGAGAGTCAATGAGGATAACCCACCAAATAAATAATCAACCTTTAAGGTAATCAAGGAGACAAAAGGCCAAAATATCAAGTTAAGTCTTGAAGGCTTTGATTTTAATGAAGATCAACATGAAGCCATGAGTGTAAGAAAATTAAATGTCGGATTAGGTAAATATAAAGGGAAGATTATTTTTAAAAGTTTCTCATGTGTTAAAGTTAGTTATTTTATAGCTAAGTAGCTAGATATAGGTGATTTTTAACATAAGGAAGATCATAAGGAATCTTATGAGGATAAGCACAAGAAATTTGAGTGTCTTAGCAAGTACAAAAAATTATTAAATAGGATAAATGGTAAGGAGTCATATAAAGGCAATAAGAGCCTTTACCTTGAAGAAGATAGTAACTCATCTATTGAAGAAGGAAACACATTATATAGTGATGATTCATCTCATGATGAGGATAAAGAGACATTATTCATGATCTTGGGGATGATGAAGGTGAATGTTCTATAGGTAGAGATCTGTTTGGTAGAGATAGCTCAGAAGAATAAGAGGAGAAAGTTAGTTTTGAAGAAAAATATTTAAATACCTTGGAAGAGATGAAGCTTCTATAAGGAAAGAAAAGAAAACAAACAATAATGATCAAATTATGTTCTTTGAATAAATATTGATCAATGAAGTCAAAGAGCATGATGATATCACTCAAAATTTTGAAACCCAAGTTTATAACCTTGTTGAAGAGGAAAAGAGTAAGGATCAAGAATGTGTCAAATATATATCATAGATGGAGTCTTTACAAGAGAAACTAAATCAAGTCATGAGAAAGATTGAAAAATATCATAAATTTGAGAAACATATAGTTGATCTTAATGACCTATTGAGTAGTCAAAATGTCTCAAATGATAGGTAAATCCTAATATTCCATGATGATGTTCAAAATGATAAGGATATTGAGAAGACAGTGATGATAGATTAGGAGACTAATCATTCTAAGAAGAGTACTAGTAAATATAATAAGAATGACAATATGAATAATAATGACAACTTCAAAAGATATAAAAATCCAAATCAAATCAAGTAACCCAATAAATTAAGGTATTATAAATATATCTCAGAAGAATAAGAGGATAAATTTAGTTTTGAAGACAAATATTTAAATACCTTAGAAGAGATGAAGCTTCTATAAGGAAAGAAAAGAAAAAAAATAATGATGATCAAATTATGTTCTTTGAATAAATATTGATCAATGAAGTCAAGGAGCATGATGATATCACTCAACATTTTGAAACCCAAGTTTATAACCTTGTTGAAGAGGAAAAGAGTAAGGATGAAGAATGTGTCAAATATATATCATAGATGGAGTCTTTATAGGAGAAACTAGATCAAGTCATGAGCAAGATTGAAAAATATCATAAATTTGAGAAATATATAGTTGATCTTAATGACCTATTGAGTAGTCAAAATGTCTCAAATGATAAGTAAATCCTAATATTCCATGATTATGTTCAAAAGGTAAGGATATTGAGAAGACAATGATGATAGATTATGAGACTAATCATTCTAAGAAGAGTACTAGTATAGATAATGAGAATGACAATATGAATAATAATGACAACTTCAGAAGCTATAAAAATTCAAATCAAATCAAGTAACCCAATACATTAAGGTATTATAAATATAGCTCAGAAGAATAAGAGGAGAAAGTTAGTTTTGAAGACAAATATTTAAATACCTTGGAAGAGATGAAGCTTTTATAAGGAAAGAAAAGAAAACAAACAATGATGATCAAATTATGTTCTTTGAATAAATATTGATCAATGAAGTCAAGGAGCATGATGATATCACTCAAAATTTTGAAACCCAATTTTATAACCTTGTTAAAGAGGAAAAGAGTAAGGATGAAGAATGTGTCAAATATATATCATAGATGGAGTCTTTACAGGAGAAACTAGATCAATTCATGAGAAAGATTGAAAACTATCATAAATTTGAGAAACATATAGTTGATCTTAATGACCTATTGAGTAGTCAAAATGTCTCAAATGACAAGTAAATTCTAATATTCCATGATGATGTTCAAAAGGATAAGGATATTGGGAAGACAGTGATGATAGATTAGGAGACTAATCATTCTAATAAGAGTACTACTAAAGATAATAAGAATGACAATATGAATAATAATGACAACTTCAAAAGCTACAAAAATCCAAATCAAATCAAGTAACCCAATACATTAAGGTATTATAAATATAGCTCAGAAGAATAAGAGGAAAAAGTTAGTTTTGAAGACAAATATTTAAATACCTTGGAAGAGATGAAGCTTCTATAAGGAAAGAAAATAAAATAAATAATGATGATCAAATTATGTTCTTTGAATAAATATTGATCAATGAAGTCAAGGAGCATGATGATATCACTCAACATTTTGAAACCCAAGTTTATAACCTTGTTGAAGAGGAAAAGAGTTAGGATGAAGAATGTGTCAAATATATATCATAGATGGAGTCTTTACAAGAGAAACTAGATCAAGTCATGAGCAAGATTGAAAAATATCATAAATTTGAGAAACATATAGTTGATCTTAATGACCTATTGAGTAGTCAAAATGTCTCAAATGACAAGTAAATCCTAAGATTCCATGATGATGTTCAAAAGGATAAGGATATTGAGAAGACAGTGATGATAGACTAGGAGACTAATCATTCTAAGAAGAGTACTAGTAAAGATAATAAGAATGACAATATGAATAATAATGACAACTTCAAAAGCTATAAAAATCCAAATCAAATCAAGTAACCCAATACATTAAGGTATTATAATTCCTTCAATGGCTACTATTATTCTTTTCATCAATTTGGTCATAGGATCATTGATTACAAAATTAAATATCCTTGTAATAAATGTGCATTAAATTATGAGAAAAATAATTAAAATAATGAATAATATCATCACTCAATATACTCAATAGTTCCATAATTAAATCATGAAATTTTATGCTATATGAGTCAAGGGATTGGTCATATTTCAAAGTTTTGAAATGCCTTCATTAGTAGACCAAATGATCAGGTACATGAATGGGATAATGAAACTTTAAGGATTCATCATATGGCCCATATATAAGGTATGTATAATTATAAAAACTTAATTTCTTTCAAGTGTCAAGAGAGAGGTCACATAACAAGGTTCTACATGAATGGTCAGAATTTTACTTCAAAGAATGACCATCATAGCATGAAGAAAAAGAGAAATAATGAATGGAGACCTAAGGAGGTGAATGAAAAACATGTTCAAAATGGACTATTTATCATTAAAAAACTAGGTACAAGTTCAAATGTCAAATATCAAGGGGATAAGAAGATCAAGAAGGATTCTAAGTCAAAAGGAAAGAATGAAGTTAAGAACCTAGTCAAAGTCAATTTGATAATGAGGTAGAACTATAAGTCAAGTAAGATCATGTATATTTGGGAGTACAATAAGTTTTTTGACATTTAATATCTTTATTATAGGTGTTCATCTCTACCTAAGCTTTTTAAGAGACATCATTCATATGTAGAAGCAAGTGTGTGTGTTCTAGGTGATGAACAAAGTATAGAGGTATGCAAATTTATTGATTGGTCTTTAAATACCAATGTAATTTTAGTATAAAATAGATGATATTATGTTATCAAGACTTATTTTGATCATAAAATTTCATTGGTTAAGGGTGAGAAATAATTTCATGAGCTTTCTCCATAGGTTTGTGATGAAAAGCTTCAAGAAATCTGTTCAAAGACATTGATCCTAAAAGCATGTTTTAGTCAATTTTTTATGCTTGGTTTGGAAGGCCTAATCATTAATTATTAAGGTAAGGTTGATATTAAGTGTGGATATTACTTGTAAAAATGTATTCCATGGGTTTATATGTGCTCATTTGGTCCAAAGTGTCATTCATGATCATTTGTTCAATTTGACCATTTTGCTCAGTGATCACTGCCTAATGTGTGTTCTTCATGCAAAATTAGTGTTTTTGAGATATATAAGGATAACCAAAGGTATAAGGAAGTTTAATTTGATTTTTTAATGTGAAAAATGTGTTGAATAGATGTCTTAAGGTTTCATGATTATTCTAAGGTGCTTTGGCATAGTGATTATTGTGTAAATAGGGTCTGTATGCATAGTTTGAATGGTTCCAAGTGTCAAATGAATATTCATGAGTGTTAAAGATTAATTTTTGGCATATAAATGTGTGTTTACTTCATAAAAGTATTAAATAGGTTGTTTCAAGCTTTGAATATATTTTGAGAGCAAGTTGAATATTTTTGAAGGATCTCGGGTATGACAGTCCTTGCTTAAGGACTAGCAGGCCAAAAACCATTTCATGGTTTTATGGGTTCTTAGAGGATTAAAACCTCAAAAAATCATCCACAAGTAGGTATTATTTTACTCTAGTTGTGAGATATGTTTTAAGAGCTGGTGTTGACCAAAAGGTGGTAATTTGACCTTTTTTCTTTTTGATGCCCTAGTTTTTATAACATATGGGTTAGTGACCTTCCCAAAGTATTTAAGGTATAAAGATACCTAATAAATTGAAATTGACAAATGGGTTCTCATACATTGCTTTAAATTCATCTGAGAGTGTATAGTTTGTCTTATGGTTGATCTTTTATGTAAATGGAAAGCTAATTAATAGGTCAGCTTGTGAAGGAGCTATGGTGTAGAGGAAGATTTAGATGATGATTATTTTTATGAATAAGGGAACATATTATTTTACTCTAGATATGAAATTTAAATCCATGAGGATGCATTGATAGAATGTTATGGGCTCTACAAGGTTCTAGTAGGGCTACTAGGCCTCTAGGCAATGCTAGTGTGAAGAAGAAGGATTTTTGGTTATTTTCTCTAGAATACAAAGGTATATTTGTTCCTAAATATGTATCTCAATTGGATTTATTCATAATATATGTTTCATAAAGATATTTAATGTCCACTCTTCATTCTATGGGTAGCTTGTGGGAGAAAATTTGAAGGTAACTATGAAATCTCATCATGGTTGGATATGGTCTAAAGGTGATCAAGGGGTGACCAAGTTCAGATGACTTAAGGGGAGTCCCTCTAATTTTTATCAAGGTGTGATCACTCCTATTTGCTTCATATTTTTCATTTCTTGTTCATAAAATAGTGCATGGTCAAAGAATAATATTATCAATGGGCAGGCTTGAGGTAATCATGTTAAGGAATGGTACGCACAATGATAGGGGAAGTTTATATCATATCTCAAAGGATATATGTCATTTATGTTGTATTTTAAAAAAATTATAGGTCGTTAGGATCAGAAGATAAGCGCACTTTGTCAATGTATCAAAGGGGGAGAAAGTGTCTATAAAGGGAGAAAGAGTATGTGCATAGTTTTATTGGCTTTGAAAACATTTACAAGTTTTGACATAAACAATAAAGAGGGATATTATTGAGGTGTTTTCAATGATTTCCCTAAGGTGTCAAATTGTGTTCATTAGTTGATATGAATACATGGTTCTCAATGAAAAAGTGTGCCTTAGTGATCATGCATGAACCTTATTGTATTTGCTTGATTAGGTAAGGTGATGTATGTTGGTGATGTGTTGACCATGTTTGAGGGGTAATATGATGGATCAAGAGTGCTTTGTTTACTTCTATAAGTGAAATTAATTCATTGTATTAGTCTTTTGAAGTTTGAGGTTCTCCTAGTAATCTTGGTATAACTTCTTGAGTAAGCAAATTGATGACATCAACATTCACACATGTGAAGGTATCAAAAGAAATTATTCACATGTGTTTTTTGATATGTGTGCCTAGACAATATTTTTTAAATTTTAGGTCTTGAAATGATGTCTATAAAAATTTATGGTAGTGCAAATTTGGTCTCTCAAGCAGATTTCACTAGTTTTTGTAGTCAAAATTACATTAAAAAGTGACCATTAGAATTCAAATATTTGAATTTACAAAGAAAAAATAATTTACAATATTTTATTAATAAATTTTGATGATGAAATTTTTTTATGGTATTATAAAAATAAAATTGGTATATTCAAGGGCAATCCAAGGAAAATGATTTGGAGGTTTGACTAGTCGTACACATACATTTATTATGGTCCAAAGTTGACTGAGGGTTTCACCTTCCTTTTCAAATGACCTGAGAAGGATGTTTGAGTTTTTATTGATGGTGATTGGATGTTTAAAAGTGAATTATCTATTAGAGAGTGTTTTAGACTCTTATAGTATCATCTATATGGATTTTTTATGTTTCCATCTTTAGTATGAATAATTTCTTACAAGTTGACTTTTTATTCATTCATGGTGTTTTCATGTACAAGGCAAATGATTGATAGGTTTTGCATATGAAAAGGTGTGTAGTGATGATTTTAATAAATTTATGGTGTATTATGGGTCATATTTCAAGGATTATGTGCTTTGAAGTGGTCTTGTGTTTCTAGTTTTGCTCGGTGAAGTGCTAAAATGATGAATAGGCCTTCATAGACCTATAAGGGCTTCTTAAGGCATAATTAAAAGGAGTTTTTTCTTAAGGATGATCTATCCAAGATATGGATGACATATTTATATTGAATTTATCTTATTATAAGTTTTATATTATCTTTAAGGGTTAATACATGTCTTATGGCTGACCAAGAAGGTGATGATCATGAAGGCTCTATAAAGGGCATAAACAAAGATGAGGGTTTCTAGAGTTGATATGTGAAGTATAGATAAGGTTGAGTATTATTGGTGGATGTATTAAATATTATATAAGTGTGATGGATATTTATTTGACCTAGAGGTCATATTTCTAATGTTATAATAGTGTTCTTGCAAGATTGAAGATGAGTGAAGAAGTGTAAAGTGATCCAAAAGGGTGTTTTGGTTGCTTTGCTTATATGTGAAGGTTTGAGGGAGTGTTAAGGTTTGAATATAATTAATATCCACTATTTATCCATTATATTTAAATTTAATTAGAGCTTTGGAGGTGTTGAAATTAGGTGTTGTGTGGGTGCTCAACATCTAGGACAAGTGGGTGCTTGTTCATACTTAGGGGTTGGTGTTCCTTGTGAAGTGGGTGCTTTACTAAAGTATATTATTTATGAATCCATTATAGGACTGTAGTACACTTTTTTTCAAACTTTAGAGTGGGTTTTATCCCCCATTAGTTTTTCCCACATAATTCATGTGTTATGTGTCTTGATCTTGCATAATTTATGTGTTAATTGAAATAACTAGGTTATATGCTTCATGATTGATTATATTGATTGGTTGAGAGTTTGAAGTTATAGATTTGGATTTTAATTACTTAAATCATTAATTCACCCCCCTCTCAGTGATTTTACCTCTAATAACTACATATGGATTCATTTCCATCTTTGGAACATCATATATGTAGGTACAATTCAATCATTAAATGAGGGTGATTAGGGCCATCTTAACCCATTATAATTTCATATTTTATAGGTTTATAAAAATCACAATCACACTAAGGATTTCAAGGTGAATGAGGATTAATTATTGAGTTATGTGCATGATCAATTTTTGATAGTGCACATATAGAACTTAGAAATATAAGAAAAGGTGATCATGGAGTAATATACCCTATTTTCCACACAAGATAGTAAAAACCACTATAGACCATTATTTATAGTTGATACTAATATAAATCCATAAAAATTAACCTCTATAAAAAAACCCAATTCCTAAATTAGATGAATCACTTGCTTTCTTTAGTCTATTTTACAATACCAAATATAATCACAATTAGACAATCAATCGTAAAATTTAAGTACTCATCCCTTTTTTATACTTACTATATCTAGTATATGTCACTTATCAAATCATTTCAATTAGTTTCAATATTTTACATTTAGATGTCTCTTTTAATTTCATATTTATTAATTTGAAATATTATACTAGTTTCCATCTTATTGGAATTTATAAAACCAAATTAGGGTAAAATACTAATATAGAAGAGATGAATTCACTTTCTTTATTAAGAGAATAAAAGACCACACCATTTGGGTAGTTATGAAGTGGGGAATTTCCAAGTTGTGAGCATTTGGAAGATGTGATAACATCAATAAAAAATATTTATATAATATTCATCAAATGGTTGTGAATGGCACACTATTTAATATTTTTAAGCTAATTATTGATACAAGCTTTAAAAGAATGGAAAAGGCCCATAATATAGGACACACATTTAGGTGGGGCATAATTTTTATATTATGGGTGATATATGAGATAGGAATCCCTAATTTATATAGTGAAATTACTTGGTTCTTTCCATTGTGAGGAAACTATCCTTAAATAATAAAGAGTAACCATGTGTTCATTGGTACTTTTAATTAAAAATACAAATTTAAAATGAAAAAATGTTTTAACAACATGGTTTCAGCATTTGTATATGGATTACGCATACCAAGGGCATTAAAAAAGGCATGCATGGGTTAATAAGAGTTTGAAATAATGTGACATCATTAAAATTTTATGATATTCATGCATAGAAATATGTCTTCATTTCTTAAGCTTCCATATGGATTTTTAGTCAATTCATTTTGTAGGTGCAATCAAAACAATAAAAAATGTATAAAATATGAAAATAAATTTACTCCAATTGATGAATATATATTTCTCATAATAAATTTTTTTGTGTATCCAAGGATGATGTCATTGAGCAATGAGTGTGACTCAAATGATGACACCATAAAAATAAATCTCCATATAATGAGATTAGTAGTAGGTTGTTTTTGTAAAATATATTTTGCCTTAAATCTAAATAATAAGAAAAATAAGTTCCATGATGATAAAACACATGATAAATAGGGTAGGACTATAAATATAAATGCATGGGTTAATCTATTGGTGGATAAATGATGGATGTGGAAGATATCATGGCTACAAAAAATCATAAAATAGTTAATTCAATAAAAAAACCTATACCATTATTAATCAAAGTAACATGAAATAAATGAATAAAATGTGTATTTTATGATGAGGAGATTCAAGTTGAAGTGGAGGACTTAGAGGATAAGAACTTATACCTATGGAACAAAATATGAGAGGGTAGTAAAATCACTTAAATATGGATGAAATTTTCCTTTGTATTTGATACTTGTTTTGATGAGCCTATGTTTGAATTTATTTTTGGATGAACATATGAATATGATCTGGATAATGTATAATATAGATGTGAGACATTTAATATTGACATGAATAATCTCAATTAGGTTGAATATATATCTGAACTAATAAATTTAGTGGATAAAGTAACCTAAAATTATATAATTAATAACACCACCATTAAAATACATAAGAAATAATTGGAATAATCACATAATAATCATGCACACATATAACAAAATATTATGGTGATGAAATTAAAAATCTTAAAATATGCTAGTGCATCATGAGGGATGAATCGAGGATAATTGATCATGTCAAATTAAATGGATTAAAATATTTTGATAAATTTTATTTCTCATATTGGAATGCATATTGAAAAAAGTAAAGGTATAAATTAGGGTGAGAAAACAAATAAAGAGAAGGCATATTTTAATTTTTTTAACATATTCAAGGTTGTGAATATATACTAAATGTAGTTTTCATCAAGGTGGAAGTGGTCTATAATTTATTTATAAATTGTATAATCCAAACAAAAAATATCAAACATAATTTTTCATGAATAGTAGATATGGGAGGAACTATCATCATAGATATACTATAGGAAACATAAATATAATAAAACCCAACTTCTTAAATATATAAAAATAATTGGGGGAGAAGATATGGAAAAAAATGGAACCATCTCGAGGATAATGTTAAATTTATTCAACACAAATTGATTGATGAATAAAGCACCATTGAATAAGTTTTGAAGAGAGTAATTTTAGAAATAAAATTTGTCAAAATAAAGGCCATATAACTTCAATATCAACCTACCATGCTCAAATGATTAATACCATAAGTATTTTCTAAATCAAAATTACTCCAAGTGGTGTTATCCAAATGAAACAATTTTGAGGAAGATATTCAAATGGATGGGAATAATGTTTTTACTATTTTATAGTAAATTAGAGATCTTTATAATGGATTATAACTAGATTATTTTGGGTTTAAGTCAGACCCCAATTTATTCTAAATATCAAAACACACACTTGTGAAGTTAATAGGGCAATTATGTGTAAATTTTGAATATAATTTACGAGAGGTGGACCAATAATGTGAAACTATGCACAAGTATGAAGTCACACATGTGGACCTATAGACCTTGGAGCACTAAATTTGAAATTAAAAATTATTGGGGCAAACATATGGTATCACATTGTTCAGCATGGAACAAAGATCACTAAGATTGATGAAGAGATTATGCAAAACATGAAGTACAAAAGAGAGAATAATAGGTCAAACTATCTGATAAATTTCATCACTAGAAGACATCAAGACTTAAGTCTTTAGATTAAATATATAATAGTGGCATATATCTATATAGTTTTTATAAATTAAAAAAATAGTTTAAGTAGTTATGACTGCCAAATAAAGAATTTTTTACACATAATTAAGGCACACATTTATGTAATATAATTGCAAGGTGGTGCTTTGGTTGTATTAAATTCACCTTTACATCATATATGAGATATAAAGAGTATAATTTTAGTGTTATTATATCAAAATTAAAAGTGAAATTTACTTAGTTAATATTATATGAGTTTGTGTATTACTTTGTGGGATTCAATGCAGAAATAACCATTTTTTCCTCGTGTTTATAAATTATGATTTATTTATGTTGTTTTTATGATATTATTTTTTAAATGGATAATGGTTAATCATATGTATATAAGTTATAATTCATAATAGTATGACCGATATACTACTTGTATGTACTCATATGTAATAAATTATCAGTTTGTGCTCATTATTTATTATATATAAAAGGCTATAAATGATATTTCCATGTGTAAATAAAAATTATATCTTGGAAAATTAGAGGAATAAATATCCATTATAATAATATATTAATTAAATACCTTATAAATAATCATAAACCTATTTTATTTTATATTCAAGAAACTAAGATGTCCGATCATACCTTAGTAGAGACTAAAAATAAATTGTGGAACAAAACTCATATTTTGGGTGTTATTTATATTGGTCTTTAGGAGGAATTGATACATTTTGAGCCCCAAGTGGTATATGGGGACATATCACCTCACTATATTATTCAACAACAAATAATACATGTATGTCTATATTATATCTAAAAAATATGATCCTAACTCATAAACTAGAATAAGTACCCTTTGGAATGAACATAGAGGATTTGTCAAAACTTATAAGGAATTTAAGTGGATGTTAGTGGTCATATTCAATGCCTCTATCTCTTCCCATTTGAAAAGAAAGGATGAAGTTAGGAATACACTAAAATTATGAAATGTTTATTAGGTCTCATTTCATATTATGGTCTTGTGGTTATTGAATTAAGAGCGGATGGATACACGTGGACTAACATAAGATTAGTAAATAATCACATTGAATTAAAAATTAATATATTTATAAATTATGTTAATTAGACCTTAAATAATGATTGTTATATTTCTTCGTTACCTAGATTTAGATCAAACTATAATCCTCTTCTATTAAATATTTAAATGTTTAAAATAAAATATGAAACTTCTTTTATATTTCAATTGATGTGGCTTTATCACCCTAATCTATAGGTAAAAATTAAATAATGATGGAATTTGGAAATCAAAGTTAATGTTATTTACAAACTTGTCATAAAACTAACATAGATGAAAGATAACCCTAACACATATAACAAGGAAAATTTTGATAATATCTTTAAATAAAAGGAGAGGATTTTAGAAGAGTTAAATACCTTAGAAAAATAAACTCAATAAAATGTTATGAATCAGGATTCTTATGATAAAGAAAATATCTTATGTGAGTACCTTTCTATCTTAGATAAAGAATAAATATTTTTGGAGACAAAAATGAAGAGCTTTATGGCTGGCCAAGGGTGACAATAATGCTAATTTTTTTTACATCTGAATTCTCAAATAGATAATTCATAAAAAGATAACAAATATTACTAAAGAGGATGTCTTAGTGACATGTAACTTACATGATCAAAGTACATTGTCAAAAATAGAAGACCATCTAGAGTAGTTTATGGCATCCATGTGTCATAATACTATAAATATATGACCCTCCAAAGCATAGTAAAAGATAAAATTATAAGCAAGGGATATATATCCACATGTCACCATCCTAGAAACCCACATTCTAACACAACAAGGTACATAATAAAAATTTGGTGACCCCTCTAGTAAAGTGAGATTTATCCACATTTCACAATATTGCTAGCCCATGATCTATACAATTTACAAGTGAGGAGTTTCATACTCCATACAAGTGATAATGTGATAACTTAGTCATCACTCAAGACCTATGGCCAAAGAGGTAAAGTATAAAAGATAGGGGTCACTGCCTATCAAGTGATCAATATGATATAATGTATATCTAATTGAATTAAGTGATTAAAAAATAATACACATGCCATTAGAAGTAGGATCCAAAGGCATAAAAAGAGGAAAATTTTCATGTTAAGACTATGAGGTACCAAAAAAAGTGAAAAGATGGTACATGGCAATAAAAATTCTACCAAAGGTTGTCAATACAAAAATAAAATTCAAATTGGAAATGAATAAGTGGGTATTCAATTAAAATCCATTATAACAATTAATTCACCTGAATTACAAATTTAATATATTTAATTCTCATATCTAAGTGATATATTTGGTTTTCAAATAATGATTTGATTACATTCCTCTCTTGTTATCTTGTGTATTCTATGAATTCAAGCTCCCTAGAGATTAAAAGACTTCAATCTTCTCATATAAATTAAAATTACCTACATAGTTCTAATGTCTTCATCATCTCACACTCTTCCTTGCTTTATATATTATATTTCTAGTATTACTAAATTCATGGATACATTATTTGATTTATCCACATTAAAACACTAATTCAAATATTAGTCAAATGTATGTGTGGATATTGATGCTAAAGAACCACATATAACAAAGGAAAAAATGTATATATTCATATAGAGATACAAATATGACATTTTGGACATTAAGATGATAGGCCTACATAACGCTACCTCAAAACTAGAGGCACTTCCCTACATAAAATTGCTTTATGATTTATTTTGAAAATGGAAAATTTATATAAAAATATTTCATTATCTATTTAATAAAACCTCTGTGGCCTATATTTGTGGGAATTCATTCTATAAATATTATAGGCTTCATGTTCTTATGTTAACCTATGGCCAAGCTATGGTGAATTCATGGTCACTTTCAAATTGAATCAAACATAAATTATAAAAATGGGCATCCAACCAAAATAATTTTTTAATCAAAGTCTAAATTTCCTCCATTCCCATAGTTGTATTTATTCTAGGGGTAAGAATTTCCATGGCTATGCTAAATTAATTATATGGATTTCCAAGCATTTATTATGTCCATGAGATATGGGTCATATTGTTGGAAATTATTTTGAGTTCAAACAAAATAGTGGGTTTTGGATAGATAATTATCTCTGATTTGATACACCAAATTATCAACCCATCAAATATAATATATGGAAACTTTTACATGATCTCATAGTTGGTATATGTCATAACTAATACAATGCACACATCCTATGCATAACCCTAGGAGGTATCCATAGGATATGAAAAAAATATGATTTTTAATTAACTAAATATTATTAATATCTATAAGTTTAGGAGTAAAATAGAGAGACTCACATAGACATTTTATTTAATGGTGTATTGGGTGATCTATGGGAGGAACATGCCTAGGTTATTATAAAATATTAGGAGAAGCATTAGGTAAATGGGAGATTATTGGTATTACCATGATTTCACTATAATCAAAATTGATGGTACCAAATTCTATCATTTATAACTAAAACATATTATTCTAGATAAGGTAGTCAAATAATAGATTATTGCATAATTATGTAACATGGAAACTTAACTGATGGGTGCTAGATAAGAAAGCTTACATCCAACCCCTTTTAGCATTGTCCACATACAATATACCAAATGGGAGCACCTTATATATATGGGAAAGATTATAATGTATTATGATTTTAAAATGGAACCATTTAGGTATTGGGATCCCATTAATAAGGTCAAAGAGTACCTTATGAAATATGTAAATAAATTTAAAAATCTCATATGCCCACTAGTGGTATAAGCATGATTCTAAATTTATAAATGTTTTGAATGATAATGAGGTTGTTATAAAGATGTGTAAGGTTGGAATGTATATGATAGTGTCCCAAAGGATTCATTATTATCTTAATACCATAGAATAAGATTCAAAGAGAATAGATAGTAGGGAATGGACTTCAACATTAGTTCATGGGCCTCCACCTCAACTAGAAGTAGAAATAAGAATTAAAATTGTTAAATAAGGATCTTCATCTAGGGAAATAGGCCCATAAATCATATACAATGTCTCTATAGGTATTCATACACCTTCAAGTTATTTTTTTACTCAAATTTTAGTTGATGTAGTATAATCAATAGTCTCTTGAAGGCTAGAGGGAGAATGTATTTTACACTCTTGCCTCTACTAACATCAAGACAATGAGTGATTCTTCCATATTATATTTCAAAGTTTCTTATTGTTTCTACCTCCTTAGCACTATTTCATACCACAATTCCTATAATAATCACTTAAATTCTCACTTCACCTTCAACACTTTCCACTATTGTAACCCCCACATTTTTCACTCCACCCACTTCAGGGCCAAAGCTTACTCCTACTAGCCCAACCTTGATGACATATCAGAGGGAGATTAAGACCCATTTTATGTCCCCAAAAGTTATATGATAAGAATAAAGTATTGTTGAAGGTATATTTTTCATGGGGTGACTTATTTATGAAGATTTAAAGGAGTGAGAGGAGGTATAACCAATAGAATAATGAGAAGAAACTTAGTCTGAAGGAACTAAAATATATGAAGAATCATAAGTAGAATGAAAGGGATGACTCAATTTAGACATAGTTAACATAATAATAGAATGAAAATGTGAATATGTGGAAGAAATGTTAGATTATAGGTAATAATTTCCAACTTAGGAGCTTACATCATCGACTACACTTCCAATCTCTCCACCTTAAAATGTAGAGAAATAAAAATAAAATGTGGTTGAGACTACATTGATCTTTATACAAGATCAAACAAGGAATTAAATTACCAAGGAGTCCATCATTGTTTATAATGTTGCTTCAATTTTAGATACAAGTCCTATAAATGGACTTCATGTAGAGTTTTTTATTGAACCAACCACAACAACATCTAAAATAATAATTTTCATTGCATTGTTACTTTGAGTAGTGGCAAACCATCATTTGTAAGTGTATATATTACTAAATATTTGGTATCTCATGTAATTACCATTAATATAACTAGTAAAAAAAAGAGCTACTCATTATTTTATTTTTATTATCCTAACCCACTCAAGATGCCTTAAACATTCACATTGCCAATTTTGTAAACTATATCATAGTGAAAATTAACTTTTTCTTTCCCTATCCATCTAACATACTAAGATTTCTACTATAAATGTGAGATTAATCCATACCCATGTAACTGATACACCCATTAGATAATATATTCAATAACATACTAGACCTAATAAGTGGGTATATTTTGAATACCTAGTGTCTAATTATATGTTGGTTATATGAGTTATTCTATAACATATATATAGTTAGTTATGTCCATTTTATCATCTACCAAGACATATTTTTACATAGTCTCAATATGAAGTACATCTAAAAATAATAAATAAATTATTGAGACAACTCCATAGAATAAGGTCATTATCTAAAGAAAGGCAAACCCATCTTTTCCTCAATTAACAATCTCTTCTCCTACTACCCATCCTGATTCAACATCAATATTCCCACTGATTCAATATCCTCCTACCTTTGTATCTATGTATATTATAGAAGCACAATATACTTTGAGAATTATTCCATAGAATCATAGATCGTAGGAGGAGGAGGACGTAGATAAGACTTGGTTATCAATAATTAAATAAATGTAATGTTCCATTTTGATAGGAAAAATAACACTTTAAGAAAGGTCAAAAAAATACCTTTTTAGTAGAGGGTGAAAATGTTCAAGTAAAATAGAGAGAAGACATATTCTCTCTAACTAATAAGATGAAGCTTCACCCCTCAGACCGAGATGAGTATGATGAATATCCCTATAGTTTTGTTTATGCAACCAGGGGAGTGCTTAAGCAAATGTTTAAAAGTGATGAACAATCAAAGAAAATGTTAGAAGAAAGTAATGTTATACAAGCTCTTAGAGATATTTTAAATAATTTACAAGGAGTGACTAGGATAATATACAATAATATTAGTTAAATAAGGAATACAAGAGATAAATCACATCTAGAATGGGGTAGTGTAACCCAAGAATATAATAGGATGAAGGATGTAAATTCCAAGCTCAATTTTCTAAGCTAGGATACTAATAATAAGCCTATGCACACCTATGTTTGATATCAATCCTTGATGTTACACTAGCCCATAACCATGTGACAATGAAGAGAGATACATTTTTAGATTGGCATAATGAAATACATGCCTTGGTACATCAATTAATAAGTCACGAGCAGTGGGAAATATCAATTTTGAAGGATATGAATATTATAGTTCTATATACAACTCTAGGGTAGCTAGAACCAAGGCTCATTTTTTAAGGTTTGGTTTAGAAGGCCATTTATAGTTTATGAGAAGAAGTGGAGGGCATTGTATATAGAACAAATGCATAGATTATTTAATTAATAAAATTTGTGAAGGTCAAAGTGGCCAACACAGATACATTGAATGTGGAAATTGAGGATTCAATTATTATACATGTAAATCTAATGGCTAAACTTTTATTATTGTTCAAAATATCTATCATTGACTATGGGATGATTAAAATTTATTTTGAAGCCAGTCATGTTTTTTATAGGTAGTTGGAGGCATTAAAAAAGACTCATCTTTTGTATCTCATCCACCTCCAAGTACATAGCCTCAATTTCTAGGCTATACCATAGTGTAAACATATAAAGGGCCACTTTTGTGACACTTTCAACTACATTTCCACCCATGCCTCTGTCAACTTTGGTTGTAACTATGACTACACCAACCAATGTTACAAGCATATAGGCTTTTTCATTAAGAGGTGCCATATCAACACCTTTAATTTAGATATATATTTTTCATTCATATTTATTTTAATTGAGACTCAAGTCTAAACATTGTTTTTAGAAAAAATATATTATATTTAACAATTATGGTTGATGGATAATATTTGTATGTATACGTTGCAATATGCATGAGTTTTGAAACCTAGTTCTTGAAATAAAAGATGTAAATTTATACCTTTATTGAGGATGAGAATTCCCCATCCCAATATATATATACTTATATCCTCCACATTATAAAGGGAGGATAATTTTTTGATTAAGATAAATAAGAAATTTTGATGTTTTTTTATCAAGTTTGTATAGATTTGCTTGTCTCTTTCAAACCCGGTGATCTATTGAAGAAGTTCCATCATACTGGTATTTTAATATTTGGGTTGTGTAGAAGTGTTTTAAATAAAGTTATCTAGATTGTGTTGTATCTAATTTTAGTGATTTTTATTTATTAATCATAATCTCCCTTTGTATATGTGCAACTAAAAACATGCATTGGTAGAAACTTGTGATTAGAAGTATTGATGATGATTATATTTATTTCATTAGACATCTAACCATGTTGGTGTTTTTTATGTGCTTATAGAAACCTACATAAATCTTTGGTTCCAAGTCACTTGTCCAATCCATAGTACAATCTCTATTTTGGTAGGGTTTCATCTATTTTTGGTTCATCAACCCTCTTTTATACTCTACCCTTCCATCATTTTTACAATTAATTTATTTATTCCATGCTAGATTAGAATCCACCCTATCGATATCAAGTATAATTTTTGTTTATTATATACTCCATACATCTAATCCACCTAAGTTAAATAACCCATTATTCATAACTATTCCACCACTAGATTATTTACAAAACTAAATACCCCACAAGTCATGCCTTGAGGCAAAGTTTATTCATAGATCATAAATTGTTAGAGACCACCTCTTAGGATTATATGGTGTGAATATAACCCACATCAAAAATAATTAAATTATTTTGGTGATATAATGAGATCTTCTTTCATTTCTTAAATAAATATCACTTGAGTTGTGTTAGATATACCAAGAAGATTAATAAGGTTCACTTTTGACATTGTTCTACTAGCCCCACCCTTACATATCCATAGAATACTTAGGTGAGATAGAGGCATCTTAATCAAACCCTAAACTCAATATTATTCCAAAATTTTAATAATTCAACTTCCTCCATATGGGAGGCCTTATTCTAGTTAGCTTGTTCTACTATTATTGTACCTATATCTATCCATGGTTTACCTAAAAAATTGAAAAACTATCTTCCTTCCTTTTCTCCCTCATGAGGTAAGAATTTTAAGAACATATAAAGGAATTCATTAATACTTTAGGGATATTAAACATGTTTCATAAACATATGGCATGCATACATTTTCATTTCACATTGTAGGATGCTACTTATGACTAGTTCCTTGATATCCCAGATGATTCAATTACTTCCTGTGACTAATGTCAAAACACCTTTTTAGCATAATTTGGATAAGTCACTATCCTAATTATTATATAACAACACTTTGTAAACATGAGAAGATAATACAATGATACAATCAAATCCTTTAATTCAATATTTCAAAATTTGTAAATCTAAATGGATCTTAACTATAGATCTAATGTTTCATTATCCTTTAAGATATACAGGATTGTCTTAGACTCTATGATAATAATTTTTTTGTGTAGAGCACTTAATATTACCTCACTACCAATATCCTATGAAAAATCTTTAAATATTAAAGATAATTGAACCCCAAATTAAAATATTTGGCCATGTCCAAGATCAATCCTAACTCCCCAACCTTCAATCCTATTATGAATGTTAATTAGAATGTAATGGATCATAATTTGAGATACATATATACACATATACCTTTAGCTCATGCCCTACCTAAAAATAACCTTAGTTTCCTATATAATCCTATGTCAACACCTAATCAATATATTTGGAACCAACCGTTGATACTAGTTAACATTGTTACCATATAAGGTATTGCTTTTGATTCTACTAAAGTGAAAATAGATGTTATCCAATAGATGGTAAAAAAGTTGAGCAATGAGTTTTTTAGCATGTATAAGTGTATTAAAAATACCATGGGAAAAATAACAATTAGACATTCACATTCCAAAGGTACAATATGCCTTTTAATAGATATAGGAATAACATAAAACAACCACTTAATAAAATGTCTGAAATAAATATCTTAGAATCATCACTACCTAATTGGTTTTGAGTTCAAATTAAATCACAACTTGGTGAGTTAGAATATTAAATATTTATTAACTATTTTTAAAATATTTCATAAGGAAATGCATAGGTCCAAATTAGTCATATCTATATTCTTCTAGTGCTTTAAATACCTCTAGTACTAAAATTATGTTTGAGGCATAGGAACTCCCATTCCCAATTGAGGATGAGAATGAGATAAAAGAGAATACAAATGAGATCCATGATTTACAATATTTCTAAAGGAATAATTATAATCTAAAAATCAAAGGCCAATATCCTCTCATGACTTCCTATTTTACTAAAATTTTCTCCTCATTTATTAATTTAAAAGCAAGTAATAAAATTGAAAGAAAGGGGTGTGTAAGGGTACCTGGTAGAAAGTGCATGCACATTGATCTAGATGAAGTGGGAACTATTCATTAGATAGGGAAGAATACTTGAAGATAAGAAAGCACCCAAAAAAACTTGGTGATTAGATAATAAGATAGGGGGATTGCCTAGAATATGCTAGATCCAAGAAAGCAATAACTTGCTAGGATGGCTATCAATCCCCTTTCTAATAAAAGCTTTGATATAAATAAAATAAATAAAAATTTCATATAATAACATAAAGGTAAATTATATTTAATACAAGAGAGGTAAAATGCTTGTTCAAAGAAACAACTAACTGTAGTAAAAAGTTAGTCAATGCTTATGCTAAGGTAGTTGGAGGTTTGATTGTGTTTCTAGAAAGTTAATAGGGACACAAAAAATAGGATTTGGTTGAGGGTTTTGTTATAGATAGGTAATCAATGATGGTTAAGGTAACTGATGGTGGTTTTTCTAATTAGAGATGGTTGAGTAACTGATGATGGTTAAGGTAATTAATGATAGTTAAGGTAAATAGTAGCGATTACCTATAAAGTTTTGACTACTCAAAAAAGAGGTTATAGGCTAGGTAACTGGTCAATTAGGGGTCTAATATAGGTTTTAAGGTTGAAGGTTAGAATAATGTTAGATCTAATAAGGAAAAAAAACTTATAATAGCAATAAAGTAATTGAAAACAAAATCATAAAATACCTGTTATCAACTATGTAGAACATGGTAGAAGAACCTGAAGAAATTTTACTAGCATAATGGTGCTTTAGATTCTAAAAGTGATGTAGATATAGTTTTAGATAATTATTTCTATTTCTAGCTAAATATATGTAAGATTATTTTGGCAGCATGTTCTTATGGATTTTCTCTTCCATTCTCCTTTATTTAGCTATCCTTTTATAGGAAGAAGTCAATTATAAGTGGAAGAAGTTGCTAAATGGAGTGAGGAAAATTTACTAATTTCAATTATTTAAAGTCATTTTGTTTTACATAAATAAATTGATAGTTTTTGTGATGTTTATCTTATTCATGGTTGAAAGTCATTTTAAAATAGGATAGGAAACTTGATTGGCAATGGTCAGGCTAACCAGAGTCAATCAGGCTAATTAGCACCAGTCAAGGTCTGAGAAGAAAATGGGTGAAAAGTGGTTAAAATGATGTGGGTTAAAAAGGTTAAGTTAGCAAGCTAAAAAGTAGGCTAGGTTTACTAGGTGGTTAACTATCTCTAATGTGGGGTAATGTGGGGTAAGGGTTCAAGGATGCTTCAATATCAAAAATGGGGTAGTTTTTAGTGTCTACATGTTGATCATTTTTGTTATGTGGCTTTGGGTTGATAAGCTACAAAACAAAAATAGAATTTGGGTAAGGTTAAAGGTGAAGGGTGATGGCTCAAATGAATCCAGATGCACTAGGTGTGAGGACACTGCCTACATAGTTATATGGATGTAATATCCAAAAATAACATTAGGCTAAATGTAGTTTTTGAATGGTTCATGGGTGGGTTATAGAGAATAGGTGTGCTCTAAGGGTAAGGTAGTGATACTCAACTAGGTTTCACTAATTGAAGAATCACATGGTTTCTTTTTAGTGAAGGTTTATGGAGAAGGGTCATCTCCAAAAGGTTGGATTTCCTTGGGTATGGGAGGAGGTATTCCCCCTCAAACTAGGAGTCAATGAGGTAAGGTCAAATTAGGTTAGGGTTTGATAAATGGTACATGATAAGTAATGAGGTGGGTGATAAAAAGGTTAGGTTGGGCATTTGAGATGCAAACATTCACACAAAATTCAACTAAGTGTGATAGCTAAGATCTTGCAAAGACTAAGATTACCATGTTGGTAATAATAAGGTCAAGTTTTAAGATAAATGACTAGGTAAATGATCTCCAATTTTGATCATAGTTTATTAGGTTATTCTTATCAAGTCTCTTAGATAGGGTTGGTGTTTACTCAGGTATCTAGGGTAGGAATTGCTCTTGAGAAAAACACAAATGGTTTAGTTATATATGAGGTGGTGCAAATTCAAAAGTTTAACATGGCAAAATTAGTCTTTATGATCAAAAGGACCAAGGCAAGGTCATCACAAACTATGAAATAGGTTAGGTCAAAAGAGGGGATAATGTTGAGGTGGACATGATCAAATGGTTGGATGATTTGATAAAGAAGGGTAATCTCCAAAATTTAAGGGAGAAGGTGACTCCCAAATAAGTTTGTGGAAAAGGGTAAGCTCCATAGTTTTAGGAAGAGGGTGACTCCCAAATAGGTTTGTGGATGTCCAAATAGGTTTTCCCACTTGGGTGTACCACTTGGTTTGGTTTGGGTTGATGGGCTTGTTCAAGTTGATAAGATAGGTAAAGTTAGATTTAATAGGTTAGGTTGAATGGAAAAGGCTTATTGATATGTGATTGAGTAGATAGGTGTTTTAAGCATGGTAGGTAAGGTTTAAGAAGTTTCATTGGTAGGTAAGGGTTTGATTTGATAAGGTTAGTTTAATAGGTTGATTTGATAGGTTGGGTGAAGTTTATAAGATGGATTGATTGTATAGGTTGGGTAAGGTAGGTAAAATTGGTTGGTTGTTCTTAGTTGATAGGTTTGATAGGTTGGAGTTGTTAGATCGATAGGTTGGGGTCATGGTTATTAGTTTGATAAAGTAGATAAGGTTAGTTGGGCAAAGTTGAAGAGGTAGGTTAGGATGGTGGTTAGTGGTGGATAACCCAATGGTTAATGAGGTTGGATAAGTTAAAGTTGAGATTGGTCAAAATAATTGTTAAATTGGTGTTGATGGGTTATTAGTTATGTATGAAGATGGTCAAAGGGTTAGTAAAGGTAGGAAAAGGGAAAACTCCAAAAGGGTGGGGCTAGTTTGGTTAAGTTGAAGGTTTGCAAGGGAAGGTAATCCCCAATAGTTTGATGGTTAGGGTAAGTGGTTGATTTTAATGGCTCAAAAGGAGGAAGACACATCTCCTTAGGTTAAGTTAATTGGATAATGGATGGATGAGTTGACTCATGATGTGCTAGGCAAGAAGACTCTACCTATATAGTCTCATGGATGGTGGATCAAACATGAACTTAGGCCAGATGTAGATCTTTCAATTTAGTGTTTGATGGGTTTGATTGGAGGAAGATGAGGTGATTGAAAAAAAGTAACCTCCAAAGGTTAGGTTTTGGTTTGGTTTTAGTTGGCTACGATTACTAAGAATTGTAACCTCCAAGGTTTAGGGAGAAGGTAACTCCCAAAGGTAAAAGGTCAAGCTGCTTCATTGGTTGGTTGGTTTGATATGCTAACTTGATTTCATGGGTTGGGTGAATGTGATTGGTAGTTGCTAGTTTGGGTGGTAGTTATTGGTTTATTTGGATAAGGTAAATAAGGTTGGTTTTATAGGTTTGATGGGTTGAATTTGGTTTGTGTTATTTATTTGATTAGGTGATGATTTAGTTTCAATGACTCCAAAGGGAGAAGACATGTCTTCCCAAGTGATCATGAAAGTATAAGGGGAAGGAAAAATGCTCTGATTGAAAAAGACCATGATGGAAAGATGGGTGGGTTTATGACCATAAAACTCTTGTCATGCTTTTTCTTTTTTATTAGTTTGATGGTTAAAAAAGGTAGTTTGATCACATAGTGTCAAGTAAGCTCAATATTCTTTGATTTACAGAGGACAAAAGGGGAATTGGATGGTAGGTAGTGGGTGATAGGCATGGTAACCTTCTTATGGGGAGGGATTGCCTCTTTTTTAGGCCACTTAATAACCATGATAGATAGGTCCATGTCATATGCTAGGTATAGATTGATCAATGTGGGAAGTCTACTGATGAAAAATGATTATGATTTTCTTAAGATATCTCCTTTTTTTAATTATATAGGGTCTTATATTACTTTTTTTGATATAATAGCGAAGATAATCAATGTGTAAAGATTCAAATTATTGTTTTTGGTAAAGATAAATTAGTTATCCTTTATGGGAGTGTTCTAAGTTTGGGTTTGTTCATTTATGATAGTTGCCCTTCAAGGGAGCAGTCTGCATACTAAAGATGTTGACCCAAGTGATATTATGGTATCCCAAATGTTTATATACTTGTTTAGTCATGGACCATCTATATAGGCCTAAGGTTTTCCTTTATGGAGGAAAATCCATGGCATAAGAAGGTTGATGATGGGTGGAAGAGGTGGTTTTAAGTGATAACAACCATGGGATTCCATCTAGGTAGAGATGAAAAGTATCTATGAGGATCATGCCATGGGTAGAGCCATGGTATGCACACTTAAGATTAGGCAAATTTTGTGATGGATAATCACATGATCCTATTTTTAATCAGTTGTCCTTAAAGATAATGAGATAAAGGTGATTGAAAACAAGTATGAGCATAAGTTAGACACAAAATGACAAGGAACTTGGTTTAACTAAGGAATAGATATGAATGCCAATTGTTTAAGAGGTTCAGGCTTGATATGCCCTTAATCCATGCTTTCATGGATGGGTAATGTCAATTAGAATAATAGATGTCCCCCAGTTACTTTATAATACTTGGTTAGATGTGGAAAGGATTAAGAGTGATAAAAAGGTGAGGTTGGTCAGGGGATAGTTAGATGGAGAAAGGTATTCTCCAATGGTGTGGGATTATAAAAAAATTAATGTGGAAAATATGGCCAAAAATGACTAAGGCTAAGTCATTTATTTGGTTTTTTGGTTGATGGAGAAGGGTTATCTCTAATATTTTGGGGGAGAAGGTGACTCCCAAAATTAATAAGGTTAAATTTATATGGTTGGCTGGTTGGCTAGTTGATAGAGAAGGGTAATCTCTAAATAAAATGGTGGAGAAGGGTAATATATAATAGGCTGGGGGAGAAGGTGACTCCCAAAATGAGTAGGTGGTGTTGACTATTTGTTTGTGGGTTGTGGTTTAAATTTGATAGGTGATCAATAAGTTTTGATTGGTCATGGATGAGGTTGGGTAATATTATCTATTTGGATAGGTTGCATAGAGTTGTTTAAATATGTTGATAAGTTTAGATAACATGAGTAAGGTTGTGAAGGTTGATTGGCTAGGTAGTATTGGTAGGGTTGGTTGGTTGGATAGGTTGGGTAGATGATTTTAAGGAAAAAATGCCAAAGGTTAGTTTGGTTAATTGTTAAGGTATCGTTTGGGTTGATAGATGGTCAAAGACTTATCAAGGGGAAGTTTCCCTAGTTTTCTTTTTCTATGGATGGTTAAAAGAGGGGAAAATGATCTTGAGGTGAGGTGATGGTTAGTGATAAGGTTTTAAGAGGGGTTAAGATGACTTCACCCACCTCCCCAAGGGTTGTTAGTTGTTAGTTATTAATGGTTATTAGGTCAAGTTCATAGGTGGTGGTTCAGATGGGATTTCCTCTAGTGCACCAAAGCTAAGGGAAAGCAATTGGGTTAGATTTAGGTAGGGTAGGGTAGGTTTGATAAGTTTTATGGGTTGAATTTAGTTTAGGTTGTTAGATAGGTTAGTTGTGGTTGAGTAGAAAGTTATGTTGATTATGGTTGATTGGGTTGGGGTAGAGGTTGGTTTGACTAGTTGAGAGAGGGAAGATAAATGGTTGAGTTGGTTTGTTGGTTTTATTGGTTTGATTATTTGGTTTAGTTAATGAGGTAAGGTTGGGTGGATGGTTATATGTAAGGTTAGGTCAATGTTAAGTTTGGTTAGGTTAATGGTTAGTTTGGTTTGGTTGACAGTCATTAAGGTTAGATTGATAGGTTCTACAAAGGTGGGAAGTGGAAAAGATAGGCTAGTTGGTTCCATAAAGGCAAGTGGAAAAGATTAGTTTTTTGGTTCCACAAGGGTAAGTGGAAGGGGTTGGTTAGTTGGTTCAATAAGAGCAAGTGGAAAATATTGGTTGGTTGGTTCCACAAGTGTAAGTGGAAGTTGTTGATAGGTTGGTTCTACATGGGTGAGTGAAAAAAGTTGTTGGTTGGCTCCAAATAGGTAAGTGGAATAAGTTTATTGGTTGGTTCCACATAGGTGCATGTAGATGGTTAGTTGCTCAGTTACTTGATTATGGTTTTGAATAAAAGTTGAATAGGGTCCACTTAGTTGACAAGAGGTTTAGTTGAGGGTTGGACCATATTTTCCTCAATAATGAGCAAAGGAAGAGTTTCAATGACTGATTTTTTGATGATATTTAAGGCTAGGTTAGAATGAAAATGGATAATTTCCTTTGAAACCTCCTTTTGATTAATAAGGTTTTGGATGAGCCTCTTAAAATAACCACATCTATCTATCCCATGTACATTGGTGTGATGATAGGCACAAAATTCATCTTCTATAAAATAATTTAGTTTTGGAAGAGAAATATTGATGGGCTTAATTGGAAGAAGGTTAATGATAGAAGCCTCCAAGAGTTTATCTAGGATTGAGGCATATGATTCCCCTAGTGGGGTATACTACCTGGAAAGAGGGTGCACCAATGGCTCTTAAGTTTATGAGTTAAATGGTATATTTGATGAGGTTTATTAGTTTGATGGATTTGATAGGTTTGATAGGCTAGGTAGGTTTGGTTGGTAGTTCTTGTTTGGTTTTGATAAGGTTAATAAGGGTGATAAGGTGGGTAAGTTGAATAAGTTAGATTGATTAGGTAAGTTTGGTTGATAGTTGGGTAGGATTGGTTGATAGTTTTTGGGTTGATTTGATAAAATTGGTTGGTTAAAAAATTTTGATTGATAGTTAATAGTTTGATTTGATAAGGTTAGTTGAATAGGTGGATTTGATGGGTTGGGTGAGGTTGATAAGATTGTTTGGTTGGGTAAAGTTGATAAGGTAGGTTGATAGTGGTTGCTTGATAGATTCATAGGTCAATAGGTTTTTTGATTGATTTTTTTGGTTAAGGTTGATAAATTTGGTTAGGTTGATAAAGTGGGTTAAGGTAATTGACATAATAGAAGGGATAGATGGCCCAAGTTTTGATAAGATTGGGGTGATAGATGTGGTATATATTGATAGGTTATTGGCTGAGTAAGGTAATGGTTAAATTTTTTCAATAGGTTGTTGGTTGGTTGAAGTTGAAATTTTATTGGTTATAGGTAAGGGTTAATCGGTCATAGACGTTGGAAATGGATGACTCCACTTTGGCTATCTGGTCCACTAACATTATAACCAATTCAAGTGGTAATTGATAGTTTAGGGGTTGATTATGGTTGAAGTTTCATGGATGATGGGTATATTTAGGTTGATGGTAGGTAATTTAAGGATCATATATAGCTCGAGATGCTAGGTAATGCTCAGCTACAAGAGGGTTGTGGTATGAGATTCTAGAAATGCTAAGATCTCTAGAAAAGGTTATAAAAGGGCTCTCTATTTGAACAAGCTAATGGAGAGGAGGGTAAATGAGGTCAAAATGATGGAATTTTGATGGTATAATGTTGATTACTCACAACTCAAACAAAGAGAAAACAAGAAAAAATTCTAGAAAGTAATGCATACACTAAGTGTGTTAGCTCCTAGGATAAATTTTATCTCATATTGGCTTATGCCTTAGTTAAAAATGTGTGAGGGTAGTTTGGCTTACAAATTGGGTACTAGATAGGAAAGATAATGATGGTTTTGGGTAATTTTTAGGTTCTCAAGAGAATATTAACTAGAATGGGTATGTGGCCTAGTACTGGTGTTTTATCCTTGCACTTCATGATCCTAAAGCTAAGCTAGGTCACTTAACCAAAATTTACCATCTATCCAAGTCTTATACTCCACCAAAGAATGGAGTGGGCTCTCCCTTTCGTGATGAAATCCAAGTGGGATTACTACGTAGGGTAAGATTATTTGTTGGGTGGTGAAATCCTATTCAGGCCTTGTCTCAAGTATGTTATGATGTGTTGATTAATTATGTGGTTTAGGTTTTGTGTGTGATATAAAAGTAAAGATAAAATATATTAATTGCCTTTTTAATTTATTAGGTGAACCAAATTAAGAAGAAAATAATGGATGCAAGGTTTGTTTTAAGCCCAAATGGAAAAATTTATATTTCTTTGGATGAGCAAACAATAGAGAGAGAGAGAGAGAGAGAGAGAGAGAGAGAGAGAGAGAGAGAGAGAGAGAGAGAGAGAGAGAGAGAGAGAGAGAGAGAGAGAGAGCATACAATTCTCACTAAGAAAAGAAAGGTGGTGGGTCCCACTAGGTGTATTAGAATGTTTTACTCAAATTTTCTCCTCTTTTCTTAATTTTAAAGCAAGTATTAAATTTGAAATAAAGGGGTGTGTAAGGGTACATGGTAGAAAGTGTGTCCATATTGATCTAGATGAAGTGGGAACTCTTATTTGGCTAGGGAAGAATACTTGTAGATAAAAAATCACTAAAATAAACTTATTGATTAGACAATAAGATAGGGGGATTGCCTAGCATATGCTAGATCCAAGAAAGCAACAAACTACTAGGATGACTTTCAATCCCCTTTTTGATAAAAGGTTTGATATAAATAAAATAAATGAAACTTGAATATAATAACATAAAGGTAAATAATATTTAATATAAGAAAGGTAAAATGCTTGTTAAAAAAAACTAACTATATCAAAAAGTTTATCAATGCTTATGCTAAGGTAGTTTGGGGTTTGATTTTATTTTTGGAAAGGTAATAGGGACATAGAAAATATGATTCAATTGAGGTTTAGTTGAGGTTTTTGTTGTAGATAGGTAACTGATAATAGTTAAGGTAACTGACGATAGTTAAGGTAACTGATCGTGGTTGCCTATCAAGTTATGAATAATCAAAAAAGAGGTTAAAGGTTAGGTAATTAGTTACTTATGGGTCTAATATAGGTTTTAAGACTAAAGGATAGAATACTATTGGATCTAATAAATCAAAAAACTTAGAACAATAATAAATGAATTGAAAACAAAAGCATAAAATACTTGTTATTAACTATATGGAAGATGGTAGAAGAACTTGAATAAATTCTACCAAAATAATGGTGCTTTGGCTTTTGAAAGTGACATGGATTGTGTTTTGGGTCATTTTTGTTGTTTCTATCTGAATATCTACAAGAGAATTTTGGTATCATGTACTTATGGATTTTCTCTTCCATTCTCCTTTTTATAGCTCTCATTTTATAGGAAGAAGTTGCCAATGATAAGTGGAAGAAGTTGCTAAATGGAATGGAGGAAGAGTTTCTAATTTAAATTCTTTAAAGCTATTTTTCATTTCATAAAGAAATTTCTAAATTATGTGATGTTTATTTTGTTCATGACTAGAACTAATTTTAAAATAGGTTGGGAAACCTGATCGACACTAGTCAAGCTAACTAGAGCCAGTCAGGCTAACCGGTGTCGATCAAGGTTTGAGAGGAATATGGGTGAAAATTGGTTAAAAGGAAGTGCATTAAAATGTTAAGTTAGCAAGCTAAAAAGTGGGCTAGGTTAACTAGGTGGTTAACTAGCTCCAATTTGGGGTAAGGGTTTAAGGGTACTTCAACATAAAAAATGGGGTAGTTTTTGAGTGTCTATACTTTACATGATTCCAAAAAATAGTGTAGTTATTCCTCTAGATCTAAAATCTAATAATAATCCACCCCCTTCAAAAGGAAATGACCAAAAATAGGATGTTGATTCATAGAACAAAAGTGGATATAGTATAGTTGAGGATATAAAGAAAACTCAGGGCAATATTACTCTTCATGAGTTGGCTCAGATTAATGGACAAATATAACTCTTATTTAAAGTGAGGACTAATAATCCATCTATTGATAAATCCATAATTGTACATACTAATTTGCTTGTTCACCAAAACAAACCCAAGGTACCCCTTTTCTATTAACTGCCTAAATTTTTGGAAAGAATGTGCATAATTTTTTGGTATAATTTGATGCTACAACCAATGTCATGCTTGTATATATTTGTAATAAGTTGGGGTTGAATCCATACAAGTCCCAGAGGGTATTTTTGTAGCTAGAAAAGATTATTTTCCTAGTTTTTGTGAAGTTATTGAATGCTCACATGTAGTTGGCTTTAGATCCACATGTCTAAAAAAATATTGATATCCTAGTCCTTGACATTATTGAGACTTATGACCTAATTCTAAGTTGTTATTCATCACAGACATTGAATGGATACATGTAAATATATTTATCACACATGTGGTTACACTAGAAGAGAGCAACCAATCATATTTGACTTAACGAAGAGCCAAAGATGAAGTGCCTAATCATGAAATATAATGAAAAAAATGAGAGGATTATATTTACATCCCCACATGAAGGTGTTTATAAATTTACTACAAAACATGAACCTCATGAGTGATAATTTTAAGGTCCTTCATAATTATGGACTTTTCAATTTGATGGTGCTAGATCTAAGCAAGGTTTTGGTGTTGACATAAGTTTGATTGAGATATATGGAAAAAAATACCTCATTACGTATATGATGTTATTCCCTTGTACCAATAATCATGTTTAGCATGAAGGTTTGATTTTAAACTTACATTTGTGCTAAAACATGATGTCAAGTATCGATTGATATTTGACAATTCAGAGTTGGTTGTCAACTAGATAAAAATTAAATATTAGTGTAAACTTTCATACTTGAAAAGGTATAATAACATGGATTGAGATATGTTTAAGGCATTATAAATATTTAACATCAAGGCTATTCTAAGGGAATAAAATAATATATGGATTCATGGGCCACTTCAATTGCCAATTTATCGCTAATCAAGGAATCTAAAATGAAAACATTTTCTATGAAGTTGGTTCTTTGTCCCCCAATCCATGATAATGTGGGGAAAATTCAAGTGTATGATGATGATAAACATATTATACAATTTATTTTTGGATCATTTGAATCCTAAATAAATATGAAAAATATTTTAATCATATGAACACAAAATACCTAGGAGATGATGGTATCCTGTAGCTCAAAGAAAATTGAATACCTATAGGAATAGTATCATTAGAAAAGACCTTTCACATGGATCTATAGGTTAAAAAATAGAAATATCCAAAAAATTAAATCTCACTTCATCAAAGAAAATTTGGGAAATACTGAAGATCTTTAGTAGGTAATCATTGGACTGAGTTAATGTGATAGTAATAAATAGAGACCAAAGGACTTATTGATATAATATAAGGATGCATTTGATTTTATGTTAAAATATATAAAAATATTCATCCCCATAATAATTAAACATACCTTTACTCTAAATTAATGATGTAATAATTTAAAATAACATCGAAGGTTATTAAATCCAATTTTAGAGCCCCTCATTCAAATATAAGTTTAGAAGTTATTGGATTCTAAGATTATATTCCCAATAAAGCATTCCATGTAGGTTACCAACTTAGTGAATATTAAAAAAAATAATGACAAAATAAAAATGTGTGTTGATTTCAATAACCTGAGTAGGGCATAAAAAAAGGATAACTATCCTTTTCCCTCAGATGAAATAATCTATATGTTCAGTGGGTTTGAGATGACATCCTTTTTAGATGGTTTCTCAAGATACAATCAGGTATTAGTAGAAGAAAAACATATAATGAAGACTACTCTCACCATCACGTGGGTAAATTTTGCATAAAAAGGATGAATTTTAGCCTAATTAATGTAGGAACAAATTTTTAGTATGCCATGTAATTTACCTTTTAAGGACTCATTGGCAAATGCATCATCATTTACATGGATGATCTTATTGTGCTTTTAAAGAATAAAACTAATCATGTGACTCATTTATAGAAAGTATTTGATATGTGTAAAAGGTATGGAGTATCAATAAATCTAAAGAAAAGATTCTTTGGAGTTACAAGGGGAAAACTTCTAGGCCACATTATTGATCTACAACAAATCCAAGCCATTTCAAAAAAAACACCTCCTAACAGTAGGAAATAACTAAATTATTTATTTGGAAAGATAAACTTTTTACGTAAGCTCATTTATTTATTTTTTGAGATTTTCAAGCCTTTAAATGCTATGTTGAAGCTAGATGCTATGATATAAAAGAAACCTAAATCCCAATTTTTTTTTATAGGATATTAAGGCTTCTATTTCTTAAGCTCCAATTCTGGTTACTCCTGATTTTACTAAAATATTATCTATGTGTTCGTTTACTTTATAACATACTATAGCAACAATACTCATACAAAAGGTAGATTACAATGAACACCTAATTGCCTTCATGAGTACTAATACAAAGGATGCAAAATTGAAATATTTAGTGATAAATAAAAAAATATATGCCTTGACTAAGGTAGTTTATAAATTTATGCACTATATTCTATAAACAATACATATGCCATCATTCTAGACCCAACTTTCAAGCTCACACTTGGCTAAAACAAATTAGGTGAAATAAAAGGTAAATGGATGGCTAAGATACAAGAGTTTCATCTTGAAATTAGACCCACAAAGATGGTATGAGGCCAAGGAATCATCCATATCATGACTAAAATAGATTGACACATTCAAATCAAGAAAAACAATGAAACATATGTGGTTTGAGGTAACTATTATGTCAGAATTATCCACTACCTAATTATAGATGCATGTCCCCTTGAGTTGAATAGGGAGAAACGATGAGCCCTTACACTTAGATCATATCATTACATGATTAAAAAATGAGTTTTATAAAATAATAATTATGAGTTCATATATTTTAGGTGTGTCTTTAGGGAGGAATATATAAACATCTTGGATGATTTGCATCAAAATATAGGTAGTGGACATCCTTATATAAATGCTATAACTCATAAGATCCTTAGGATAGGATAATAATTGCCTATTATTTTTAAGGATGCTCATAATCATGTTAGAACATGTCATGTATGTAAATTATTTAGAAATAAAGAATTACATGCAACCATGCCACTACACCCTATGATCAAAGGATGTCATTTTGCTTAATGGCAACTTGAATTTATTGGAGTAATTAATTTGAATTCTTCAACAAGAGACAAGTTCATTTTTATAGCTATTGATTACTGTAACAAGTGGATAGAGGCTATAGATACAAATAATTCTAGATATCAATATGTGATTAAACTTATAGAAGAAAATGTACTAACCATGTTTTCAACTCCAATTTATTTAGTCTATAATAATGGTTTAGATTTTCAATGTACATAATTTATTGAGTGGGCCTACAAAAATTAGATCACCATCAAGTTTTCCTCAAATTGACATCCTTAATGGAATGGAGTTGTTAACCCCACTAATAAGAATTTTATGGATAACATGAAGAAATAAACATAATACAAACCAAGAGAATGGCATATACTATTAAAATATACACTATGGATAGATAAAAAGAGGCATAAATAAGCCCTCAAGACTTTTCTTTTCATGTTGGTGTATGGACAATAATTAGTTTTTCTTATTGCTCCCAAGTTACCAATGTACCAATTCATGAAATGGTATAGGAATAATATGAAAGAGTTTATTCAAGATTAATATACATAGTCTATGTGGAAGACCATAAATTGAGACTTTACATAACTTTAATGAAAACTAGGATATTTTAAAGAGGTGGTTTGACAAAAGATCCAAAAGCAAAGATTTTATGATTTCAAACTCAGTTATCTTATGGTATAACACACATGAAAATAATGGACATCATGACAAGTTGACTCCTTTATGGATTCGTCCATATCAAATCTATAAGATTATAGGTAACAATGCATTTTTCTTAAAGGAACTTAAAGGTAACCATCTTTCTTTTCTAGTAAATTGGAAATTTTTGAAACATTATTTTATGGTTGCTCTAGATGTAAATGATTCTAAATTATTATGAGTTCTAACATAGTGATAGGAGTATACTATATTTATAGTTTTCTAGATTAAATTTCTATCTTTCCTAGATTAGATTTCTAGGTTTCCTAGATTAAATTTCCCATTTATAACATTTTCCTACTTTATAGAGTAGTTTTTGATTTCATATATTATTTTTTTAAAATATAGAACACTCCAATTATTTTGTGATTTCATCTAGATTCTCCTAATGAATTGGGAAGAATCACATTCAAATTATATGTGTAGAATATTCCCTATGCATTTAGAGTTCTCATATAAATGTATGTGTCATAATTGAGTAGAAAAAAATATTTGGATTGGATAATTTTAATAAGATATTAAAAATTGGTCTGATGATTTCACATAAATTTTGGAAATACTAACTGCACTTATATATTTAAGACTAGTTTTAGATATGATACACATTGAGTAAGGTTAAAGATTGAATTATTATTTTTATCTAAGATAAATTCCATTTATATAAACCAATCTAATGGTGGTTCCTAACCCTTATTCTAAGAAATGATTTTCAAAATCATGGAATAGGGTTGATTCAAGTATCTTTATCATGGCAATAGATGTTATGTTGGTAGTATAACAATGCATAGAGTGAAATCATAGGTATCTTTATCAAGTCTATGGATGCCTTACTGGCACTAGGGTAATGCCTATATTTCCTTGTTTTAATGATTTAAAGATAAATACTATGGGAAAATAAGATCAATACAATCTTTAGCTTTACCTAACTCTTTAATAAAATTCTCATAACAAAGAAGAATAACTTTCTATAGATCACATAATTTAAAGATTAATAAGGGTTAGTATGTTGCATGATTATATTTTTAATCTTCTGATTTACTAATTTATTTTTTATAAAGTTTAAATTTCTATATGATAAGACTAAGATTCTAGGTTATCAAACACTCTAAATTATTTCCCCACAAATTCACCATTGGTTGTGACCAACACACCCCACCTTCAAACTTTTTAGATGGGGACCCAATTTTAATTCATAAATTTTTTTATCATATTTTATGTATTACATATTTATGTCTAACTCAAATTAAAATGATTCAAATCCTCAATATCTATTTAGTTCTATTGCAATATCTATAAATAATTCTCTATTATAATTTTGAATGTATCAAAATTCATTTATGTCTTTCATATCATGATGAATTTAGGCTAAAATTTATTCTTATTTGATATCTTAGAAATTAGATTTGGAGTTTTTTAAATGTGAAAATTGAAAGGTTTAAATGTGTTTTAATCAAAATATTTTGCAAATATTTTATGACTTTTAATGTCAATACTCAAGAAAAATGAACTTTGGTTATGATGTATTTGACTAATGGATTGATTTAATGTCTTGTCCAAAGTTTTTTTTGTGTATAATTATGCAAGATAACCTTGAAATCATGAAATATTGACACACATTAATTCAATTTACTCACTTGTAATATTCAAAGTTACAATTTTATTATTCACCTGAGCAAGAAAGATGAAGCCACGTGTCATAATAACACTTATATGTGGTCCATAGGTCCAATATGTAATCTAAAAATTCATTTGATCATTCAAACAAGCATGAGTCATTCACATGTCATCATCTTTGTGACTCTTATATCCTTCAAAAAGTGTACATGTTTCAAGTTTTAGTAGTTTTCTAAAGAAATGATAGTCATCCATGTGAAATCATCTTGGAAATATGTGATAGTCAAATTATTACATATTTTTGAATCTTCACTTCCTTTTGGTGAAGTGATATTACTCCATGTGGCATCATCCTAGTGACCCATAACCTATAGGATAAAATTGCATAGTCAAAACCCAAAGACCATATAATGTAGTGTGGGTCATCCATGTGTCATCATCCTAACAATCCACAACCCACCAGAGCATAGTTAAAAGGTTAGAGTCTAGGAAAGGGATAGTATTCCATGTGTATCCATCCTGGAAACCTATAGTATAACATAGAAAGGTACATAATTAAAACTCAGTGACCCTTTGGTAAATTAATATTTATCCATGTGTTATAATCCTGCTATCATATAGTCTACATTATGTACAAGTGAAGAGTTTCATAATCTAGATAATCAAGTCTTTCCAAGTTTCATCGTTTAGGACCTATGGAAAAAGAGGTAAGGTATAAAAGAAAGGGTTTACTACCTAGTGAGTGAGTGATATGCTACCACATATCTCTAACCAAATTAAATTATTATAAAATAATACAATGCCATTGGAAGTAAGCTCCAAAGGCATGAAAAGAGGACATTTATCATGTTAAGATGATGAGACACTCAGAAGTAGTGAAAATATTCCATGTGGAAATTTAAAATCCTTTAAAGGTTGTAAATACAAAATTGATTCAAATAGAAAATAAATAAGTGGGTAGTCAAGTAAAATCTTTATTTTAATTAATTTAAATGAATTGGTAATTCAATGTGTTCAATTTTTAGAGCCAAGTGATATATTTAGTTTTCAACACATTATTTGATTTCATTCCTCTCTTTATATTCATTTTATTATATGAATTCAAGCTCCCTAAATATTAAAAAACTTCATGTTTCCTAAATAACTTAAAATTAACTGCATAGTGTTAATGGCTTCAACATCTCACACTTTTCTTCCTTTTGTGTATTGTATTATAGACACTATTTAATTCATGAATATAATATTTGATTTGTTTGGATTGGAACCAAAATTAAAACACTATTCAATCATATGGGTAGTGTTGGATACTATATATCCATACAAAACAAAGGACCAAATATCTATATTCACACAGAGATACAAACATGACTTATGGCCATTAATGTGGTAGGCCTGCACAACACTACCATAAAAATATAGGTAATGTTCTACATCAATTTTTTATGATTTTTTTATAAATTTGCATTTTTAATAAAAATATTGCATTATCTAATTAATAAAACCCATGTGTCTTGTATTGGTTGGAACACATTCAAGAAATATTATAGGCTTCTTGTTTCTAAGATAACCTATGGCCAAATTATGGTGAATTTATGGTTGCTTTCAAATTCAACAAATGACAAATAATAGAAATTGGAATCAAACTAAAGTAATAATGTAATCAAAGTATCAGTTTCTTCCATTCCCATAGCCATCTTTAGGTCAGGGGTAAGAATTAACATAGCTCTAATAAATCAATTATATGGCTCTCCAAGCATTTTTTATGTCTATGAGATATGGGTTCCATTATTGGACATTATTTTGAGTTTGGAAAAAATAGATTATCTCTGAGAGATAATTATCTCCAATTTAATACACCAAATTGGTAACCTATAAAATATACCAGATGGAAAATTTTACATGATGTCATACTTGGTAGATGTTATAACTTATATAATGCACCCATCATATGAAAAACATGGGGAGTTATTTGTATAATACCTAAAAATAGGGTTTGTGATGAATTCAATATTTTTTGAATTTATAATTTTAGAAAGAAAATATACTCATAATGGCATTCTATTTGATGGTGTATAGGTATATATATGGGTATAACATGCCCAATTATCAAAAAAAATTAGAAGAAACATTGGGCAAATGGGAAATTACTTGTATTACCTTGACTATACTATAATAGTAATTGATGGTATCATGGTCAAACTTTATATCTTACACATACTATTTTAAACAAGGTGGCCAAAAAATATATTTCTACACAATTATCTGACAACATGGACACTAAATTAAAGGGTTATGAATAAGGAATCCTACATCTAACCCATCTCAACATTGGTCACATACAATATACCAAATGGGGGCACCTAAACTATATGGGAAATATTATAATGAATTATGATTTAAAAGGGAACCATTTAGGTATTGGGATCCTAGGAATAAGGTTAGGGAGCACCTTAAAAATTATTACAATAAATTTAAAATCTCCTATGGCCACTAGTGGTATAAACATCATTCTGTATTTATAAATTATATGAACTATTGTGAGGTTTATATAAAAATGTGAAATGTTGTCATGTGTATGTTGTTATCCCAAGATATTTATTATGATCCTACTATCACATTATAATATGTGAAGAGAATAAATAGTGAGGAATGAACTTCAACGATAGTTCATGGGCTTCCTCCTTAACTAGAAGGATAATTAGGAACTAGAATTATTGAATAAGTAGATACATATATGGATACAAACACACATATCTAATTTATCTATATGTATTCCCTTCACATAACTCCAAGTGATGTTATTCCTCAACTTGTAGCTAATGTAGAATAATCCATAGTCTCCAACATACCATAGGGACAAATTTATTTTTCAACCCTCCGTCTATTATCATTAGTATAATAAGTGAGTATTACCTATTTAATTTTAAAAGTTTATGTTGTTTCTACCTCTTTATCACTAGTTCATATGAAAACTCCTCAAATAGTCACTAAAATTCCAACTCCACATCCTCCAACTTTTCACTACTATGTCCCCCTCATTTTACAATCCACCAACTTCAAATCCAACTCTTACTCCTATTAGACTACCCCTAATGACATATTAGAGGAATCTAAAGACCAATTCTATGTCTGTAAAATTTATACAAGAAGAAAAGAGGCCCACTAAATATATATTTATTTAGGGAGGCCATCTTTATGAGGATTCAAATGAGGAGTGGGAGGAGGTATAACCAATAGAGGAACAAGAGGAAACTAAGTCAAGAGGAACCAAAATATATGAAGAATAAAAATTGGAAAAATAAAGGGATGACTCAATTGTGATAGAGTTAATATAAGAAGAGAATAAATAAGGAGAGTATATGGAATAAAATTTATATTTTAGGAAATAATTTTCAACTTGGGAGATTACATCATCGACCATACTTCCAAGCTCTCCATCTCAAAATTTAGAGCAAAAAATAGATAAGGTGGTTGAGACTACATTAGTCTCTATACAATATAAAATAAGTGAGTCAAATCCCAGGGAGGCCCTAGTTATTTCTAATATTGCTTCAGGTGTAGATATAAGTCTCATATATGTAATTCATGTAGAGGTTTTTATTGAACCAACCATAACAACCTATATAATAATAAT